>JAVSBS010000307.1:0-13696 GCA_033124195.1 Coracias cyanogaster
CTTTCCCTGTTCTCCACAGTCCCCTGTGCCTGACAGCTCAGGGTCTCCTTGTCTTTTACTGAACTTATCACCTGCTTTCATGCCCTTGTTAGGTGTTTCACCAAGTTCAGTGCTTCCGTGGCATTTCTCTGAATCATGGGGAAATTCTCTCTCTATCTTCGTGAGGGCAACTTCATTTTCACTTTGACTCAATCTGAACTACTGTTGTCTCTCTCTTCCTTCCCCTGCTCCCAAAACTATAATCTCCTCCTCTGTGAGCTGAACTGACATTGCAAGTGCTGTCTCTATTTTGCTTTTGCATGTTCTTGGGTAATTTCTCTGCTTCTGGTTCCCTCTGTGTGCTCTGACCTTGTTGCTGCTACTTGTCTTCCTACTGTCCATCCTCTTCTCTCCATGATACTCCAGGATGGGAGGTATATTTATGGTGGTAAAAATTAGGTATGTGAGCACTATTCCTTTATATGCTGATCATGACCATCCTGGTAATATATGCGGTTTTTGGCCTCCATTGTCATGATTTCTTGTGCTTGCCTTTTTGTTATATAAAACTGATCTTAATTTCTGCTTTTTACAGCCACTTTTGCTCTGGATCCTTGTTTGCCATGATGCTTCTGATCACCCATTCCCAGCACTACTAAAGCTTATGAAATTAAGAAAGACCAACATTTCATGCATCCTTTCAAATATAGATACACCTTGAATTATACAACAGCACAGTAATATTCTTTTATTACCCTTTCAATAATTCTTGGCATTCTGACTGTGTTCTTGGATATCTGCGAAGCACTGTCTCTAGTACATACTTTACTTTTCCCTAGCACACATGATTTGTAATTCTGGTCAATAACTGAAGAAAATGTAAGCACACTGACAATTTGAGGTAGTATTATACCCAAATTCCATGGTTTGCATTTTTGTCTACCTAAAATTGTGGAGAGGGAGAGTTACCTGATTTCTACAAATATTATTTGTATTTTCCACATTTTTTTTCCTTTATTCACACAGCACAACTGCCATAGTATCTGTACACGGCAGATTGGTAAGGTAGAAGTACATCTGAAAATTACATCCACAAATTTTCTTCTCATGATACTGATAAGCCACTAGAACTGTATCATACTAATAATTTAATTGCAAAGTTGGGGTGGTTCATCACTACTTAGAACAGAATTTTCTTGAAGAGGCTAGGAATTAAAATGAAATCATACTATGCAAAAATACATCAGGTGCTTTATCTAGAGCTTAAGAAATTCTTCTCTAAAAGGGACCTAATCACCTGGAAGTGACAGCTGAAAAAAACCCACATGCTCTCATCAGATGGTTAAATAATTGCTGTATACTAATGTGATTCAGCAAGAAAAAGATGTATGCCTAACTTTAAGAGGAAAGAGAAAGGGAAGTGCTAGCAGAACCCCACACATTGCAGGCAGTACTGTGCCGTGGTCCTTCCTCTTCCCAAATGATTGATATAAACACATATAGAGAGACCTCTCAGGTAACCAGAGGAGTGGAGATGGAGCACACAGGAGCATCTTAAAAGATCTTGTGTTTTGAAAACCAGAAAAAAACCCCACAGGACAAACTGGTCAGGAACACATCAGGTTGGAATTGTGAAGGAGGTTCTTAATTGTAAAAAACATGTAGAAATAGCCTGTCAGAGCAGTGATAAAGGGGTAAAGAATCCTCAAAGACTGTCTAACTTATCTATGAGTTAGATTAAGCAATTTTTGAGGTAGTAGGCAGCTGGAGTCAGTGTCTTGTGGGTTCCCTTGCTGTTTCTACCCTACAAAATACCGAATCGCATTGAGGGCACACTCAAAATATACTGCAAAAAGTAGAGATGCCACAGAAATGCTGAAGGGCTAATCAGTTTAATATTGGACAACATAATAAAAAATGCAAACTAGTTTTGTTTGTAAAAGACTTTCTAAATCAATATTTTGGAGCTTGGTGTTGTAATACACTGGATGCTTCTAAATGCCATGGTTTTGTGGAAGTTCAGAATGTCAGGCCTTCGTGTGATTGTAGTTCCTTTCATTCCTGATTCAATATAATTACGTTAGGTTTCACTGAAACTGCCAAGTTACTCTGTGTGATAATACACGTCTCTTATGCATAGGGGGTTGCAGACTTTGCATATGTATTCAGAAAAGGAATTTTAATAAGCAGATTTATTATGCTTACCAGGAACAATAATTTACAACCCAATACCAACCAACTGTTTTCAGGACACAATTAGTGAATTAGGTGTCAGCACTTACATATTTCAGAGACAGTTATGTACTTTTTAAGTCGTCTTCTAACCTCCTACATGTTGTTTAGATACCTAATTATTATAGGAAATCTGCCTCCTGATTTTTAACTCTATTCCATCATTAAAAGAAGTTAGAAATGAGGAGGGCAGCTTGCTAGCAGTAGAAATCACATAAGTTAATGCATAAGAAATAGTCTTAAGTTGTTTCTTTTATCAAAGATTTAACTTGGGATTCATACACATTCCTGAAGCTTGCAATGCCATTCTGACAGAAATACCTCATTAAAATATTCCATTTGTGTTATTCAGAAGGATACCCAGTACAAGTTTCAGGTCTCTTAGATGGTGCCAGAAAGCCTCCAAAGCAGGATGTTTCTGTTTTGCGTGGAAAGGGGAACCAATTACAGCCACTATGAGACAGCTTTGCAGCAGCCGTGGAGGCTTTGTTAAGGCATGGGGATTGCACTGTGGGTGAGACTCAGGCTCCTGAGGAGCCGTAAGTAACTGCCAGGCTACTTCTTGCAATAGCAGCAGGTGCTGCTCCGCCTCTGGTACTTCAACAGGGGCTGCCTCTCATCTTTCTACTCAAGCAGAGGCCTACTTGATCCTAAACATACGTATACTTACATGCTATAATGCTTGAAGCATTGTTATACCCAGTAATTGTCATTGCTAATAATGGTTGTGGTACAGGCATTATGCTAATGGTGCAGGGCCCAATCCTGGCCTTTTATTAGGCTCATTATCTACTAATTATGAGGACTTGTTGTGCAAATAGGGTCATGGTGCTGGGTGCTGTGATAATGTTGTACAGCCAAGGTTAGGAGTAACAGCGAAAGCCTTGAAAGCATGGGTGCAGGGTGCAAGCAGAGGCCCCACAGCCACTGTGCCCTGCTGACGGGCAATGAAAAGGGTAGCCTAGATGTCTGGGAAAAGTGGTTTTGTTTTAAGAAAACTAGCCAAGCAACAGGATGAGGCATCTGCTGTGGCTTGGGAAAGAAACACTTGGCAAGCACCTTGCAACAGGTGCTGCAAGCCAAGCGATGGCCATCGTCTGCTAAATCAAATGTCTGACAAAAGGACAAGGTCCCAAATGCAGGGAGTGGGTAGATCCCCTTTTGATTCTGGCTCCCATCCCAGCTGAGCTTTCATTAGTCTGTCTGATTTGCCCTTGAGGGTTGAGACCATCAAAGCTGAGGTGACTATCACCTCAATGGAATTGGAAGATCTGAACCAAAAATTTCTCTTATGATGCTAAAATGAGTATGTAATTCTGTATATCATCACTGATAGTGTCATGTTGAAGTAGATGATCCTAGAGGTCTTTTCCAACCTGAATGATTCTATGATTCTATGTTTGCAAAATCTCTGTAATAGATCTGTGTTGCACCTTACTGACAGAATATCCTTGACTCATTTTGTGAGTTGTGGTTGGCAGATTTCTGTTTACATCAAGTCCTGGACTGCAGAGTAGCACATTGTGAGAGGCATAGCTCCATCTATTAGAGCAGCCTACATTATAGTAGGCTGTAGTAGGTATACTACTAGTATACTACGCTAGTATGGTGAACTATGAGAAATGTGTAACTAAGGAATTATACTAAATTACACTAATTATACTAAATGCAATATACAGGTGAGCCCTAGGATTGATTTTCAAATTCTGCAAAGTGCTTTGTTCTGGTCTAACATGAGTAAGTGCAATATGGAGCTTTTTACCTGTAGGACATGAGCTCAAATTGAGTACTGGTCATTTCTTGCTGGCTACTAGCTGCAGGATGTGTTGGATCCAGTCCAGCTTCCAACAGACAACCTTGTTTGTGTAGAGAGAATTGCAATCCCAGAGGTGGAGATGCTCAAAACCACTAAAAATTATTCAACAAATTCTTTTTTTTTTTTAACATAATTTCTTCTATCTTCAATCATTTCCCTGTCCTAGATTGTAGAAGAGAGAGAGGCTTATTTTTCAGCATGACTGAGAAGCAGTTTGTATTACTTCAGGGAGCCTGACTAATAATTTGGAAGCGAGAAGCTGGAGTGATCTGAAAGGTTCAAGAAAAGAGAGTACTTTTTCTTTATGAGTTACTGAATATAAAAGACTGATTATGTCTTTTGTTTTTTTTGTGGGAGACAGAACTCATCATCACAACACTACGAACACCATCAATCTGAACAACCCAACGATGTAGAAATATTCTGTCATAGCTTGTGGTTGCATAGTTGTTCAGCTCCTTTCTCTAGAGTGAAATAATCTGATGTAGTATTGAAACTGCCACTAAGAATTGTTAATGTGTAATTTATCCTTGCAATTAAAAAGCATTTTTAACCAAGTGTCACAACACAGTGACAAGTAAATTAGGCTGTGATTTACATTACAGTGCGTTGCAACTTGATTTAGTGTCTGGAGGAACTGACAAACAGCCCCAGTGGAGTAAGACAGTGCTTTCAGTAAAGAATGAATTCATTTCCCATGTGTTAGCAAGGATTGAAAGATAGTTGCTGCCTGGTACTGAAACAATGATTCATATTTTTTGCTTGTATTTTAAGATGCTAAGCAATACAATAGCAAAACTTTCTAAACAGAGAGAATACTGAGATCAGACACACTGACTGGGAACTTGGTGTTTTTGTAAAATGACACTTAGTTTAATACCTTAAGCTTTTTTTTTTTTGTACTAAGAAAGCAAGATTAATCTGGTTATTTTGTATTTCCCTTAATCATTGTCTAAAATTGGGAGCTTTGGAATGTCAGAATATGAAAACCATGAAGAAGTCAGACTAAATGCTTCTAAATGAAAATCACCAAAAGTAAGTTAGGTGAAACACTATTAACATGGGATTTAGAAAAAGATACAGTCCCTTTAAATATCACAGTGTGGGTTTAGCACTAGTCTTTTATACAAAAGAGTATATCTTGTTGTAGTAAATAATAGCATTATTATGATTACATATTAACAATTCTTAAGTAAGATGATATGACTCTGGCATATGTTAATGGTTTGCCAGATAACAGAAAAATCACAGACCTTATGAATTGTATATAGTCAGTGAATTGGCAATGTATTTTTCTCTGTAAGCAAAATGTTGCATAGTAAAATTTGGAAACATATCTCCTGATTGGCATTACTGGAGGAGGTGCTGAAAAGCCTGTGGGTACCATCTCTTAGGATGAGATAAAATGAGATTTCTGCCTTTCTATTGTCTTGGCTTATGTCTCCTATGTAAATTACATTCTGCCATATTCAGGTGAGTTTTCTGAAAACAAGACAGGTATATGTTGCTTGTTTTTCTGCAGATATTCTTGGTTTCACTTCATGAAGGGTTGGAAAATACCCTATGGTACCTTAAATTTTCTCCTCATCTCCCTTTAGATCCTCTTCAAGAAAGAAGATGAAAAACTGCCAACAAATAATCTCATTCAAACAGTTGCAGACAAGTTCAAAAAGATGACACTAATTCCAAGTTCTATGCACATTAACTACCTTTCACAGTAAATGATCGCAGTAGATATTCATACACAAATTCACAACATCAGCTATAAACCAGCAAGTTTCAGCTTTGTAGGGCATGCTGTGACCCGTGTACTCTGAGGTCACAAACTCTTAAGAGCCTGCAAGGAAACAAACATTTTTCACAGTTTACAAAAGCTGTTTTCCCCACCATTTTTCAAATCAGATTCTGAGCAAATGATACTGGTTTTGGCAAAAAGTGTAATCCATTAAATCACAAAATGATTTGGCATTACCATGACTTGGGCCGAAGTGCCAGCTACCTTACCTAAAATATAGATAATAAGCAGAGAGATCTAGTGCCCAATGGTATTTCCAATAACTATTTATTCGAGAGGGGTTACTCTTATCCTAATTCATCTGCTGTAGCCTTAGTACCTTAATAAAATGTCCTCAAAGGTCCTGAAACAAATTGAATAAATTTGGAACAAATTACATGGCTTTTTTTTTTCCCCAGGGAATATTAATTCAGCCCTAAATAAAAATTCTTACCTGGGACTTCTTGTGCAAGATCTTGTTGGACAAATAACTGCATGCCAGAAGAAGTATGCAAGCAAGAAGGCAAGATTGTCTTTTGGTAAAGCTCAGGTGTAGCAGCTGCATTCTCAGGCTGGTGGCTTGAGTACTTTGCATATGTAAGGCATGGTGTGCCTTGGTGTTCTCTGTTCCAGAATGCTGTAAGCCAGAAATGAAAACATTATGAAGTGGATTTTCCTTTTTGAGGAAACTTCATTCTATTCCTGCTCCTCCTGCCAGTGAAGTCAGTAACAGGACTGACTTCAGAGCTGGAAGTTCAGTCATGTTTGGTGTTTCCTTTGCGAAAGTCAGAGAGCAGAACCTAGTAAGACTAGAGCAAGAGGTGTTTGTTATATATTGATATGCCTTTATTAGGAGAGCTATGCACTCAGTCACAGGGAAGAAGGAATACACTTCTGTGACCCACCCAAAAAGAACAACGTTAATCTTCTGAATATTTTGTAACTCTTAAAAGTTACAAATTTTCAAAAGTTTTTGTGTTTTTTGTTGTTATTTTATCCCCCCCCTCCGTGCCCCCAAATTCTTATAGGTTTCCTCTTTGTATGTTGATGATCTAATACGTTGAAAAGATACATAACATAAATGGAATGATGCCCCTTCAGTACCTTTTCTTCTGGATGATCCAATTAAAGTAATAGAGGTATAAATCCTGGGGAGCTGCTGAGCTTTGTAAAGAGAGAGCTTCTACTTAAAAGCTGGGTGGACCAATGCCTGTTCTTTCTGAATTTTGGTATTAGAAAGATACATTTTGTATTAAAAGTAGATAAGTCCTCCTTTCAAGAAACACTGTTGAGAGCACAGGAGCCAGATTTGATATTGCTGATTTGTATAGATGTGACTTGAAAGGTAGCCAGACTTCTGGATTTTCTGGGCTTAAATTAATGAGATAGGGTTATTTGTACTGTGCTCTCCTTGGTAACTTGCACTTATGCCTTCCTTTGTTTCTCTCCACGGCAGAGGTCAGCATTACAGAAAACCTCTTTTATGTGTGTCTAAAGTGACTGTATTGTGCTATTGATTTATGCATGAAATGTGCCTATGTTACTGTCCAATGTAAGCTATATTATATAAGGGACATTACCTGAATGTATATTGTTTTCTCAGGGTACATGATGTTATCTTTACAGTGCCAATACTAGTACACATGAAAAAAAGGAGTATGAGTAGCAATAAACAGGGAGAAAAGGAAAATCTTATAGTATGTCTTAAATTTTGAATAGAGGATCTGCTGGTAGACTATGCTGATGGGAGAGTCTGATTTATTTCTCTCTTTTTGTGTGTGACAGAGACAGTAATCTTGGTGGATTTACATTCACCACTGTACTTATAAAAGCAAAATACAAAATATTAAAAGATAATCTAGTCTACCTGGAGGCACAAACTGGTGTCTCCATCGCTTGATATCTGCCTTTCTCCAAAGATCTGAGAACTGGGTAGCATTTAGTAAAAATTAACTTCTTGGGGCTAGGCTTCATACTTTCCGTAAGTCTGTGTGTGATTTACAAATTCATACAGAAAATAACCTAGTTGTCTACTGTGAATTATTTTGGGAGTTTAAATCCATTTTCTGGTGCAGTTAGGGTGGACTAAAAAACAGAAAAGAAGCAGTGGAAAGGGGAAAAGTAGTAAAAGTTGTGGAGCAAGAGACTTCAGGACAAAGGTGGTGTGGCAGTAGTAGGAAAGGATCCTTTCTAAAAAAGGAAAATATGTTTATTACCAATGGAAAGCCAAAGGTGCCTGGGGCTGATAAAAAGAAAGAAAATCACAGGGCCCTTTGAGTTTTTTGTTATAAAGGAAGTCACAGGACCTTCATCACAAGACATGGGCAGAGAAGAAGGAAGAAAAAGAAAGGTGGAACAATTTTTTTTCTCAGAATTGCTTGGCTTGTTTCTGTTTAGTGTTTTAAAATGCACACTAGATAGACTAATTGCACTGTTACAAGTATTGTTTTAACCACAAAAAAAATCAAGAGGCAAATTTCTTTGATATGTTTCTTCCATACCAACAATTTGTGAAGTTGATAGAGGAAACAGACATTTAAGAATTAGTAAACAAAATATTTCATAAAATATATTAAAGCAGCTATAATTTCCAGCTCAGTTTAACATTATTTTTAATTGAATATATTATGTTGATTTTTTTTACTTAACCTCAGCTAAGGAAACTAGAGTTCAGAGTCTTTCCTAAAAATTATTAATAATCTTTAAATTATAGGAACATTTGCAATGCTGTTTGCATATGATAGAAGCTTTACCTACAGAAGATGTACTGTGAATACCTTGTTGCTTTATGTAATTCTGTATCCTTAAAGTTGTTTCGTGCATAGTTAATGATAGGGGACTTGAAGGCATTTAAGTTTGTACAATGCAAAGACAAAAGAAGGAAAGGTTTTGCATTACTAATATTTTTATTTTAGTAGCAAAACAGCAGCGATCTGGAGGGAGTAACAACTTGATAAATGTTGAATAAATTGTGGGATAAGTAGTTTAGGAAATTGATCTTCAGTGGGGTCAAATCATGCTTCTGTGCTCTCAAATTTGCCAGTTTGCTTATATGTCCTGGTCTTTCAGTCTTACCCAAGTAAGCATGTTTTGTCCTAAAATTTCTTCACATACCCTTATGGCATGCTATAGAAGTCCTCAGCACTGTGTTATAAATGTACTGACAAGTTGCACTGCAATCTTCAAGTACATTGAAATGAAAAACATAAAACTATGTGTTGGGCCATAGAAGGCTCCCACCTGGGGCCAGGTACCATGCCATGAAGGTCTTTCTGTTAGCAGTGTGGATGTGAGCCACTCTGGCCTGAGAAGCCACTTAGTTCTAGTATCAGAGATTGTTGCTGAATGTGAAAACATGACAAGATAGATATGCTTCAGAAAAATCCGAGATGTAAGCTAATTTACACTGAAGCAGAGTGCAGAATTGTTCGCAAAGCGAGCAGCTGATATTCAGCATGGAGTTGGAAACTACCAGCATAGCAGAGCCCAAGTGAAATGTCTGCTCTCTCTCACCTGATAGCAGCACATCTGAATGAGCTTGCTTCCATCGAGCTCAGAAAAGTGCTGCAGATAGTGTAAGTTAAAACAGTTTGACATTTTGTAGAGCAGAGAACTGAAACAGGAAGACACTGCTCTCTGCTAGGAGGCTACAGGCTGAGGGCGCTTCCGAACTTAGCACTTTGTCACCAGTGGTTCTCCAAGGCTCACCTCCCTGTTTCATGTAGGTGTCTAGCTCCATCCAAAGTGTCAGAGGAAGCTTTTTTGTTCATGAAACAGGGACCGGGCCTTGTATAACTGTGGGGCCTAAATAACAATTGCCACTGCAACCTCTGCCTTTCATATTTTGCCACAAGGAGGTAACTCCCAGGCTGATGTAGTTAAAAATTAGAGTCACTTTTGGTAGCAATATACAAAAGTATACAAATGTGCATTCAGGGAGACATCTTACTGAGAAACTAAGGACAAGTAATAAAATATGGAAAAATGTTTGCACATGTGAAAGAGCAATATTGTGTATTTCCAAGACGTAAGCTTACCATGACATTTGTTATGCAACCAAAATCATGCTTTTTTACTGGCATTCTTTCTAATTGTAGAAAATTTGTTCTTTTATTAGATTGTAATCATGTATCAGAAATCTCAAAGTGGTACTTGGAGCACTTGCCAGTTTATGTTCAGAGAAGTAACTGCAGTTTTTCATTCCCTTTTTCATCCCCTTGTATTCATTTATCTTTCCAGGGAAAACCATGGCAGATTTTGTGTTTATGTATGAAGCCGTGTTCAGGACTGAACCAAAAGAGTCTATAATATTTAATGCTAGAGAGGAGGAATGAATCAGAAATGGTTCTAGCTGTTGTGGAACTGAAACCCAAAATATAGAAACATTTAATGTATAGGATGTCTGTCATAGATACTAATGTTTGGTATTTCTAAGTCTTGTAATTATTTTGTTTTATGTTTGTTTTGCATTTTATGTTAGCTGAGAGAGAGAAATAAGAGAGAAATAAGTAGTAATAGGAAGCATGTAATTTAGCTATCTGATCTTGAATTCTTAGATTTTTTTTTTTAAATTTACTCCAATAATCTATTAGTTGTAGTTTGGTTGCAGAGTTGCAAGTTGAAGCCATTTAAAAAATGACAGTGTTAACAAGTTTGTACTATTCACTTTCTGTTTAAAAATTCTGAAGACAAAAAATTTCAGGTAAACACTTAAAACACCTGTAGCAGATTTTAAGTGGTATGAAGTGCTGTAATTTTACTGACTTCAGAGTTAATGCTAATGTGTTGAGAAACTGTCTTTTCACTTTGAGTCTTCAATAATTTATCACAGAAGCTGAGCTCAGTGAAAATTGCTGTTAGATTCCACAAACCTGGAAGAAAATGCAAAAACTGTAGGGTGGGAAAAATATTCAAAGGAATGTTTGCAATAATTGATGTTTGACATCCTGTTCATGAGCAAAAATGTTCTTGATGCAGTTTGTATAATGCCAAAAGCATTCCGTTTTAAAACTTGGAAGAACTTACAGAAACTGCGTAAGGAGACACTGAACAGTTAATGGTGATCTTAAGAGAAGAAATTCTTCAATGTTGGGTCTTTCAGTAGCAGCTTCTTTAATGATATATCTACTGTTGCATATAATTTTTATACACCTTATTTAAAAAGCTGTGGTTGTAAGTCTTATCACTGAAGCAAATAATTAGCATTAATACAATTATAAAATTTCTCTTTCTGTTCCCTCAAATTCAAATAAGTGACAGATGGGGTTCTCTTAGTGCCTTCCAAAGACATAAGTGCTGGAGAGTGTTTGGGCTTAGAGCATGTGTATTTGTAGCACGGGAATTGTTTATGTGAATCCTCCTACACTGAAAGCAGAGCCAGTGAGAAGGTGTTTTCTTCTATCACACAGCATTACTGGTTAATATAAGATGCTGTGTGTAGAAGACTCAGTAAACAAAGTGGGGGCATAAAAAAGGTCATTGAAATATGCAGAACTCCCAGGCTGGAAAGGGAACTACATCAATAAGGAGAAAAATTTTTGCTTCCATAGAAAAAGAAAAAAAAAATTGCAGGTGAAAACACTCAAATAGAAGGTCTGATTCAAACACAAAAATTTGTATGTCTACATGAAAAGCTCTTCGTGCAGTTTTGTCATTTTTATAGTCAATGGTTAAGCAATGTAGTCCCTGGAGCCTTCAGAGTGATTTAACTTACCCTAAGAAGAATTAGGTCTTGTAGTCAACAGAGGAAAGAGAGGAAGCAGCAGATGAATGTATTTGCAATTTGTAATCTGGATTGGGTAGAAACTCCAGTGAGGAAATAACTATGTTCTTTATAGACACTTAGAAGTGAATCTACAGTACTCATAGTAAAATCTTGTAAACTGCATATAAAAACATATAAAAAAATGTGAGAAGAAGGAAGAGACTGAAAAAAAGGACTTTGCAGATAAGGCAGTGATTTTGGATGCTGTGATAATAGAGGATCCGCAGGAGCAGAGTAGCAGCAGTGCATTAATGAGTTCTGAAGGGGAGAGAATGGAAAAAAAAAAAGTGTTAACTGACAGTTGCCACAGATGTAGGACTTTTAATTGGGGCTGCATTCACTGCTTTTAGGGACAATGAGTAAGGGTTTGTTTCTGGTTTTATGAAGACATCAGTTGGGTTGCCTCAACAGTTTTATTTTGAATATCATCCCTGCAGTTTTGTGTAATTCATAGCATTCTGTCTTTTCTCTCTTGGTCTGTTTGTGGTCATGTCACATTTCAGAGAGAGAAGGATGACTGAGGGAAATAGGCACCTCGTGTAATGAAACTATCATTAGCAAAGATACAAATACTGTAAGATTATAAAACAACACTTAATATTTAGGCATTTTTGCTGTGTGATTTCATCTTTTCCATCCCTACCCTCTCACCCTGAGTGGATATACTTAACTGAAACTTACTGATAAGTAAAGGTTACTTCGCTTGCTTTTTTTTTTTTTTTTTAATGCAAATGTATTTTTCAGTTTGAAATAGGCTGTGCTTTCTATGCGACTTTTAGAATGCTCATTCATACACAGGCACACAAGCATGTGCTTTTTCCTGCTTACAGATACTGTAGGAGTTCTGTGAGAATATGAACTATACATTGTTTTAATTAGAGATACCCATAGTGCTGTTTTTTTTATTGCACAGATTTCAAAAACAAATAAAAAATGCAAGCCAGACAGTAGTCTACATGTTTATAGTAAAGGAATAGAGTCCTGAAACTGGATTCATAAATTTAATCTGCTCACTTAATGTCTTAAAACTTCTAGTTTGACTTGAGGGTCAGTGAGCAAAACTCAGTAAGAATTGGGTTCCCTGTTTCTAGTGGCTAACATTTTATAGGTTTTTAGAGAAAACCAGCAGAGAGACAATTCCACAGTGCTTTCAGTAAAAGTGGAAGATATAACCTTCATCCTTGGAGAGAGGGGAAGGGGGAAATAAAATCTCTGCAAACTCAAATCTGTGTCCCAGAGGAGTGTAAGAGTTTTGCATGCTGTGAATACATTAACTATGCAACACTATCAGTACAGCGATCTCCAGCAGGATTGAAGTACATTCCATATTTTGGGCTTATCTAAATTTGTTAATTAAATACTTCATTTTATACTTGAAAAAGTATGTTTTCTGTGCATTAAGGTCTAACAAGTATGACACGTTGCTTATCTTCTAGTCATCAGCAATTTGTCTTCCACCAAATGGTAATGGAAGCCTCTGCTCTTTCCTGAATACTTCAAAAGGAAACGTTAAAAATAGAAGCTGTAGCTAGAGCAATCATTAATAGAAGAAATACCTGAAGAACTTTTGTCAAATGTAGTGTTTTAAAGTAGTTCATATTTGTTGTCATAATTATGAATGCTAGATCTTTAACGTTTCTCCCTTTCTGCTTCTTGATTGCCCTTGCACAACCGATATGGGGCTCTGGAACTGGAGGGACAGACAAATGTTGATGGGGATGAAGGTCCATCAGGGGAGTCACCCAGAGCTAGTCAATCTGCCCCATGCATTGAGAATAGTTCTAAAAGGAAAAAAGGAGGGTAATTGTAATTGGTGACTCCCTTCTCAAAGGAACTGAGGGCCCCATATGCCGGCCGGACCCACACCACAGGGAAGTCTGCTGCCTCCCTGGGGCCGGGGTCAGAGATGTTCCTAGGAAACTCCCTAGTCTGGTACGGCCATCGGATTATTATCCCGTGTTGGTTATTCAGATCAGTAACGATGATGCCACAGAGAGAAGCCTGAAAGCAATTTAAGAAGACTTCAGAGCCCTGGGGAGATGTCTTGAGGGCTTAGGAGCCCAAGTGGTGTTCTCTGCCATCCCTTCAGTAGCAGGGAAGAATACTGAAAGAGGCAGGAAGACCCACCTGA
>JAVSBS010000311.1:0-47264 GCA_033124195.1 Coracias cyanogaster
CCGCCCCGCTCCCGGGAAGGGGCGGCCGCGGCCCCGGTCACCGGCCCCGGCCCCGGCCCCCGCCAGGCGGGGCGGGAAGGGGGGCTTCCCGCCAGCTCTTCTCCCCGCGCCGCGCCCACGCGTCAATCGGGAGCCGTGGCCGTCCCCGGGAAGGGCGGGCCCTCCCCGGAGCCCCCGGGCGCAGGGCCGCAAGAGCGGAGAGGCCCGCCGGGAAAAAAATCCCCCAACCTACCCAGAAACCCCACTCCAAAAAAGGCGGGCGAGGTCTCTGCCCGGGAAGAGCCCCACCGAGCCTCGCCGCGGGCAGCTCCGCTGCCGCCGGCCCCCGCCCCGGCCCCGGGGCAGCGTGCGGCCAAAAGCCTGGTCACCCCCGGGCCGCAGAGAGTTGCGCAACTGGCAGCAGCATCTCCTCTGCGTCAGCCGAGGCGAGCTTCCCTCCGCATGACTTCACTTCGGAAACCGCTACGCCAGAGCCAGCGGCGCTGCCGCAGAGGGCAGAGCCCCGGGGGACAGGAGGGGACACGGAGGGCTCCGGCCGGGCAAAGGTCACCCCTCGCTCGGCTAAGTGACGTTTCACCGGCGATCCCACAAGAAAAGCAGGCTGGACAACCGCTTCGTACTGAAGCGTCATTTATTAATCACCTGTATCAAGCAGACATCTGCTCAGCAACAGTGCGCGATGGGATACAACGGCCGACATCGAACCCGAAGGGAGGCACATGGCTACAGGATCCAGCGCAGCGGGAGAAGCCAACTGAACGCTCTGGAAAGACAACCCAGGCGCGAGGCAGGGCACAGGCTATGCTGCTGTTAGGAGGCTGGAGACCAGTGGGAATAAAATTAGGAATATGACTAAGATCAGAGCTGACTTGTGCTTTGGCCAGTGATGTAAAAACCAGTTACGCACCTTGCATCTAATAAATAGGTGGAAGTGCAAAGAACTCTCACTCCTCACTGCTTCCACACGGACATCGGTGGTAGAGGAAGGACAGACGTTCTCTGACAGGCAGTGACATTCTGAGTCAGATCAACTATGAAACCCAAACACCACTAAGGAACAACAGAGCACCAGTGTGTTTCCTGTTCACACACATGCTCCAAGGGGACACAGCCCCTTGGACTGCCTCCTCCCAGGGAGATGGGCCAGGTGTCTGTCTTGGAATCCCACCAGTGCAGCACCAGCCTTCCCCGGCTGTCTCCAGAGGCTTCATCTTTCATCCCTTTTCCCCCGCAAAGCAGATCTCCCCCCCAAAGGCAGCCTGCCTTTTTCATGTTTAGCTGTCACCTAGCTAGGACTAGCAGGTTGGTGCTATGCCGAGGGCTATTGGGAGGGAGCTGTGTCAGCAGTGCAGACCAAGAAACCCAGCAAGCATCAGAGTGGAAAGCCTCAACACTTCAGCAACTCAAGCAGGCAGATGGAGATGAAGAAAGCCAAGCCCATACAGGCACACACCACAACAGATGCCTTGGACTGATTCACCACGCACACTTTAGATACAATCTAGAGTTAAGAAACTCACAGGTTTTAGCAGGGCTGAAACTTAAGCCAAGCCACCAATAGATCACTGAGACACCAGAGCGAGCTTCAGCTTGATAGAAAAAGGCAGAGGGCTAGGGATAATGATAATGATAAAATGCTCCTGCTTTGAGGAGCTTCTAAACCTCCCTGTACCTCTCAGCCTTTAGAGGGAAGCCAGGGGCTGGATGCAGTGACAGGCCACAGATAAGCATCTTCCACCCTTGCCAGGAGGAAAGTAAAAACAAACCAGCTTCGGGGTTTTTGCCCAGCTCAGTACTCAAGCCTGGTCAATGAGCATCTGGAGAGAAAGCCTGGTAGCAGGAGTTTGCATCTTGAAGATATATTTAGCTCCTGTTAAAGCAGCTGAATAAGACCCCAGCCAAACTCTGGTGGAGCAGCTCTGCCATGCTGCAGGAACAGGTTGTAGCTTCTCTCTAGAAGATTAATCCTGGCACAGCTCTTTATCTTTAGTTGCAAATCCAAGCATAATTCTGACTGAAAAAAGAGATGCTCGAAAGATGACAGAGCAGCTCAAAGTCCTAGACAAATGCATGTGAGAAGTTAAATTCATTTAAGTTCTGCACCTGCACTCCAGCATCTCCCTACTGTAGGTGACAGACCTCACACCCCACACCCAGGGGAGCTCCCTGTGCCCCGACGCAGGCTGGTACTCAGCAGGACAGGACCCCACGGGTCTGGTCTGCTGCTGCCGGCTGACAGGCACATACTTAATGCTGCTGACACCATGACATTTAAAAGGTCAATTTCTGGGCCAAAGTGCTTTCACCTCTGGCTCAGACCCCCAGGGACAGTGACAACTAGGAGCTGAGGAGGTCAGTCAATACCTACCAATACTTAGAGTACTTTAAGCACTGCTCTTCACAAAGGAAAACCCTCACCCTGTTAATCGCCCAACTCCTGGACACTAAAGGTGCTTCACTGCAAGGACAGTTGAAAGCAATGAATCACATATCCCATCTACACAAAGCTGCTTTACACCGAAGTAGCATAATTCCCAGAAAAAGTCTGATCAGCAAATCACACCTTGAAACTCATTGTGGGATTTTTTTCTTCCCCCCCCTCCCCTCCCAAAACCTACCACCACCTCAAAGGCAACAGAAAAATTCACAGATTGGTCCTTTCTGGAGTAGTTCGGGAAGGGCCGCAATAGACAGGAGTCTAGATCAGCACAGAGAACTCAAGACTCATGAAATGCTACAGACATTGGATCTCCTGACACATCGCACATGCATATGGGCCAAAAATCAAAAGGAACTTTTAAGTGCAGGATTCCAGCAAGTCCAGCATCAGCAAGATACAAAAAGTAAACTGCAAGGTAATTCAGATATTATTCCAGGGAAGGTCAGCGATGGTTCAGGCAGCTGCCTGCAAATGTTTCAGCTGGAGAAAAGAATTCACGAGAGCTGTCCTCGCTAAAACTGGTACCAGGGCCACACACCAGAATACTCTGGTCCCCCTCTAAGTAGGGCTGTTTCACACTGCACTCAGGAACAAAGTGCCCATCCCTGCAGGGAGAGGCTCTGCTGGGTGTAGGGCCTTGCAGACCCCTGGGAAACAGATGCTGCCTACCCCATGCTGGCAGCTCTGCAAGCTTCTGCCTGTGCACTGAAGCCACACGAACAGAGAACATGCTCTGGGGGCAGCAATGATGCTGCTTGTCCGAGTTTTTTTTTCCCTTGAAGCATGTGGCTATTGTTCCTGACACTGGGAAAGACCTTCTCCTGGCAGCCAAGTCTGATGACTGACTGAGCCCTTTCTATACAGCATCTCAGATGGCCTCAGGCCCTTTGTGTAACCTATGAAGGACCAAAAGTGTCAGTGCTTCTAATCTACAAGTCTAATGGGTTAATGCAAAACCAAAACGCACAACACAGAAAAGCCAAGTGTGGGACCTACAACAGGCAAATATTTGTTCTTTCTTATAAGACTCACAGGGCAAGAATCCTGCTGAGACACAAAGAATACTGCGTGCTGTAGCACTCCTTTCCAAAAATACCACCTAAAAATGCTTACATATTACAGATGATTTGGCATCAGAGCTAGGGAGCATCAGTGCCAGCACAGGGTGCCAGATAGAAAGATGACTCCACAGGACAGGGTTTTCACATCACCTCAGGCTACAAAGTGCTTACAGGTTGTGTCAGGACTGAAGCTGGTACTGCTTTGACATGTATCCACCATCAGTCTCTGCCCACCCCAGGCAAACAAGCAAGTTCAGCTCACCACAGGCAGCATCACCCACACCTCACTGCCCAGCATGTCATCTGTGCCAGGCCAGATGGATGGCTCTTCTCGGGTCACGAGGTGGCGACAGGGAAACGCCATAGGCTCAGCAGATCTGATTTCACCGCCTCCCTCTGCTCTACCCTCCTGGTCTGGTTTAGAGAGAATGGTGCTTCTGCTTCTTTATTACAGGTATCAACAAGAAGTAGGGAAGCCTTCCGCCTCCTCCCCCATGCTGGAGAAGAGCACATGTGTTACAGGAAAGCTTAACAAATAAATCCTCTCCCTAGAGCAAAGACAAGTGCTAAGGCAAAGACTTTAAAAGATCTCACTTCAAATCATTTAAAAGCACTTGCCAAGATCTGCTTGGTCTCCCAGGCTCCCAGTCACCACTCCTGGCACTCAAGCACCTGCTGGGGCAAAACCACACACCCAGTGTAAACGAGCAAGCACTACACACACACAAGCACACGCTGAAAGCCATCCCGGCCTCCTCTGCACATCACAAAGCAGCAGTAAAGGTTTCAAAGCCCAGTTAAGTCCTTTGCATCTCTCCTTCACAGATGACTCAAAAGCAGGGCTAGGAAGCTCTTTTGTACATTCAACTGTAAAACACGTGAGGAAGAGGAGCAAGACAACTCTCCTGATTGTTGCTACTGCCTACAGCAAATTTTGGTACAGATATCCTCTCTTATAGGCACTCAGTGGATAAAACGTAGCCACCACAAACTTGCCATCAAAAATCTTTCCAGTCAGCATTTTTTGGGCAGCTTTGGAATCACCAGCATTTGCATATTCAACAAAGACCTGAAAGAGAGGAGAAATATGACTTCCAGTGCGGCAGTGACTCACCCCCTCCCACCCCTGCAACCAGGAACACAGTTCCTGAACACAGTCTTGCCCCACATCCTTGGTTGAGCCCAGAGCAGTGGAGCTAAAAATGAAAGAGCTGCATCTGCGACCTGGAATTTCATCTCTTGTTCCTCATTTTCAAGGGAGCGTGTTTGGTAAGGTGGGAGAATGTATGATGATGCTCTACATCCTCAATGCTTCCTCTCCCACCCGCTGGCTTCTCCCCTTCCCTCCCATATCCCAGCTTCCCTGCTAAAGCTGTTTGGGCAGCTCCCGGGTTAGGCAGCGTTACACAACCAGGAAGGAACCTGTGCTGTCCTTCAAGATAACCAGCTATTTTTAGCACTGCCATCAGGCAGGAGATTTCTAGGAGCTGAGCAGCAGCCCCACAGCACATGGAGTGTACATGGGAATGCACAGCCTCTTCCCTCCATTCACTTACTTGGCCTTTACCAGGATTCTCCTTTGGAATAAGCAAGGAAACTACTGGTCCATATTTCTGACACTCCTCTCTTATGTCTTCCAGGATATCTGAGAAAGAAAAGAGCTGGTTGTCTTTCAGTTCACAAACTAGGATGAGCCAAGAAACAAGTGACGGCCAGATAAACACATCAAGAACACTCAGTCAACATATAGCCTTTTCCTCTCAATTTAAAACAAGTGAGAGGTACCATGGCAGAAGCTGACACTGCTTAATGGCTGCCTAACAAGACAAAGCGTCTGAAGTGAGGCTCAGGAACATAGACCTGCAGGCAGCAAAACCCTGACAGCGGGGTTCGGAGCACACTGACAGTGCCTTTCCTTGCACACAAAGCCTGGCCTGCCAGTAGCTAAAACATTTGGGATTTGTGAGGGGGTTTTTTGTTGTTGTTATGGCACTTGGAGGAGGGGAACTGAAGTAGCTGCCACAAACCCTTCTTTGTGTGAGCTGAACCCAGCCTTCTGGAATCCCACCCCTGGAGCTCTAGCTTTTGCCACTGGCATGGATTTGAGAGCAAGCAGAAATGCAAATTCCATGGACAAGCCTTGCCACCTACCACATAGTTTTTGCTACAGTTTAAGCACTCCAATGAGATATTTCAGTTCTCTTCTGAGATCTTGGATAAGGTAACCAGCTAACTTTTAAGGATCTCTGCTACTGGGCTGCAGAGTCCTGCACTTGTCCAGCAAAAGCTCAGATCCCCAAACACATTATGAGGTCTGTGGGCATTTAAATAAAGAAGAAAATAAAAATAAACTTTGGGATCCTTCAAGAACTCACTACAAGCTCTGCTTTTTGTCTCAATCTCTTAGTCTATAAGTTGGTGGTGCAGCTGACCCACTTGGTACCAAATCCCAGCTGAGCAGCTCTTTGTTCTCTGTTCTTGCACCTATTAATTGCTCTTCTGCTTGCTCTTGCATCCCCAAAGCCAAACAAGACAGAGTAAGACGACACTGCAACATGGAAATTGCATGGTTTGCACCAACCTTCATATTCTTCTTCACACTGCAGAGAAGCATCACTTAGAACATTTAGCAGTCTCAGCACAGGTGTGGGGAGCATCACCAAATCTTCAATATGGGGAGCTGTTTGACATCCACAGAATTAGAGAAAATAAAAAGTCCACAGGAGCAAGAAATCAAGAAGTTGACTCAATATGCACTATCATACACAAACACTTACTGCTCTTTGCAATACAATTTTGCTTCTCTCCACTCTTACCTGCATTTATAGCCTGTGTTCTCACTGTTTCTGACTTACCCTCACCTGTGCACTGAGAGACTCTTCCAAAGGCTTCAGTGCACTCTGCAATTATACTGAGGCCAGCATCTGAAATTGCTTTTAAAATTACAAAGCTAGCAGAAATTAAGACTAGAGTTACGTCCACTTAGCTCAGATTCAGAAACTGATGTGAACTCGAGCTATGCTAGTTGAGCAAACTGCCCTGCATATAGAGAGACACGAGAAGATGAGAGAACTACTCTGCAACCTGCCTCTCCAGCCCGCCTACTCCAGATAAGCTGAAAACAGGCCAGCCAGCTTCTGTAACTCCAATTCTTAAGCTATACGACGATGCAAGCCTCAGCTCTCTCTCCAGGATATCTTTCAGTTCATTCCTAAACACCATGTAAATCTTCCGGCTTTCAAAACCCAACTGCAATGCACGGTTTTGAAGACTGTTATCCAATCTTGCAACAGAAATGTGGAAAACTAGTTACTTCAACAATGCCATGCTATAGAATAAGGTACAAGGTGGGTGAGCAGTGATCCTGTGAACAGGAGCAGAAATAAAGCTTGCCGCCATGGGGCACTTGGCTCCAGAAAACAGGCAGCTCCTCCAGGATGGCCTGGAACAGTGTAGAATGGATACTACTGTGGAAGAAGGAAATGGCCAAGGTGGACAGACTAACACCAAACTATGAGAATCACGTCTGAGACAACACCCAGCTCTCTAGAAACTCAAAGCAGCAGGGACAGTGTCACTTCTCCAGGAAAAAAAGCTTGATTTCAAGTTCCTTGAAACGACTGGCAGGCCAGTCATGAATTTCAGATCGAGGAGCCCAACTTGCTGTACTTGGAGAGTGTTAATGTTTTTATTTGTATTGGCAGCTACAATAGGCAAACACAATAGCAGTACCTCACAGTTCTGCTTGACAGCGAGGGAGGAAATGGCTCCAGTTCTCCAGTCTGAGCTTTCTAACTGTTTGGAACAATAGCGGGCTGTTATTTCCTTGGAAATACTTTTCCAAGGTAAGCAAACAGTACGTATGAGGGAGCTGACATCTTTGCCAGGTGCAGACAGAAGATGTTGATTTCATAGAGCAAGAGGAGATGATAGGCCAGCACACACTATAAATCTTCTCCTGTCTGACATGGGAGTCCTTACGAGAAGCTTAGAGCACGAAAGGCCTTATCGGTCTAGACGATACCCAGACAGTGTTCAGGGACAGCCCTTCGAAGAAAGGTGCTGCATCTAGATAACCAGCTCCAAGCAAACCTCTATGATCGTTCTTCCACAGGACTGCTGGCAACCACGAGACAACATCAGATGAACCAGGTACTGAAAGAACATTAAAGTGTTGCCTCAGTCTTATATGCTGTCTCTTTTATTAAAGTAAGTCTGTCCTTAATTTCACGTGTCTTTTTTCAGAGAGGAATACAAACCAACCCCTAGGATTCAGAGCCACCTGGTTGGTCTTCTTGTAATCAAAAGACAAATGCATTTCTTGCAATGCCCTTCTGCCCTAGGAGGTACTTTCTGCCAAGTGATACCAACCGCACTGACACCAGAGAGCCTGCAAGCAGCTCAGGAAAGAAGTTGATGAACTGGAAAGTCAAGACTTGGCTGTAAATGACAAGGAAAGACATTCTCAGCTGTCTTTGCTCTCAACAGAAAGAATGCGTCCAAGTGAAAGGCAACAACAGATCATTTTCTGACTTCCTAGAAAAGCAACAATAAAAGCTGCTTTGTGCAGACAAGCATATGCACAAGTTTTGCAAAGAAGAGAACCAGCAAAGAGAACTAAGAAAAATTGAAGCTGTTACATGAACTTCCAGTACTAACCACACAAGCACCTTCCTAGGTACAGTTAGAGGTCTGTGTGTTTAAAACTAAACCAGGAAGCACTGCCAATATACTATTCCCTATGCTCTAAAGCAATACTGGCTGCATGGTTCAGCCACAGAAGGTGGCTTTGATTACAACAGTCCTAGTTTCTGAGATGCAAGGGAAGTCTGAAAACAGGAACAAGTTTGTTACCTTTGCCTAATACACAGGAACACCAGTGCCTTGACATGATCTCAACAGGCAATACTTAACCTTCACTGGAAGGTATACCAAGCAGCTTAACAAAAGCAGGGCTAAGATTCAAGGGAAAATGCTAGTCCAGCCAGAAGCTGGATGCCTGAAGCATTAGTTTATGCTGCAGAAAAGCTGAATGCAGAGCTCTTCACTGGTGTCCTTGAAAGTAGACAAGTTCTGGAGAATGCTGCTGTGTTGGAACAGAAAACATAGGGGGATGCCGACCTAAACAGGGCTGTCTCAGCCAGTCTTTTGCTGACAGCCTGCAACCCACGGGGTCCTGAGGAAATACCATCATTTTATTAAATTGAAGAGAAAGTGCCAGATGAAAGTGACAGTGACATCTGTCCATGACCTGCCACACAGGCATCAGAAGAAACAAACCAGCCACTGCAAAATTAAGCTCACACAAGAACACACTGGGACTATTTGACCCAAGCAGAGAAAGTAGCAGCAGATGCTACCACCAGCCACTTCCCTTGTCACGCACATTCCTGGCTTCTGAACTGGGAAATTCCTGGCATAAGAAAAAACAAACTCACCATAAAGAGCACTATGCTCTTCAAAGGCACTTTAACGGTCACAATATTAGGTAGACACCTTGGTGATTTCTGTCCCCTCACATGAATGGTGCTGCCAATACACTCTTGGTCAGTTTGATCTGGGCAGAATTTAATGGGAGTCCAACCAGGGAAAAGCACCAGCCCACACAGCTAGAGGGACAGAGCAGCACTGCAAGCACGAGCATCGCTCTGAACTGCCTGCTGTGGTAGCACAGAGGGCTGGTGAGCACCACAAAGAGCAAAGTAGCAGCGACAAGGCCGCAATCAGAAACAACACAATTTAACTGTACTCTGTACTACTACCAAGACATGCCAAGAAAGTCGTGTGCAGGGTTGACATGTACAGCTTACCAAAGGGAATGCTGAAGAACGGGCTGCATAAAGCCTTCTCAGCAGAGGCTCGCTTTCCTTGGTCACAATGAAGCATGCTGGAAGAGAAGACACCCTTATGCTTTTGCATGTGACATTCCTCATTGACAAATTCAACTCAGGCTGGAAGCCAGTACAGAGGAATACCCAATCTTTGGGGTGCTTATGGTACAAAGAGAAGAGCAAGAAGCACGTCTTCCAATTCAGAGCTGAAGCACACCAGAAGGATATCCTGTGAAAGCATTTTGGGTACATGGTACAGTAGGCTTTCCTTCTTGATGTCTCTCAGCATGAAATGATGGAAGTTGCTCACTCACAAGTCCACCAGGAACATGGCATGTTCCAGCTTCACCTCTCCTCTGCAGACCTCTCAGTAGAGAGCTGGTCAAGTGCATATGAATCTTGACAGCCAGTGGAGAAGCAGCACTGTCTGCTCCCCTCCCTTATTTCTGACAAGACTCCCCTAAAGCAGCAAAGTCTCCATTTTTCCCCAAATATAACCTCATTATCAGGAAGCAGAAAGCAGTGAAACACAAAATGATAAACATCATGACTGATATTCTTTATGTGCTGACCCCAAACCGTGCCAGAACCAGAGGAGCTGAAGCATCCCTGCTAAGGCTTGCACTTGTTACTAGCACAGTGGCAGGAAGATTAAAAAAAAACCGATAAACCACAAATGTGAGCTGTGTGCCCTAAGTTACCACGTGCAAGGCATTAGACTTTACACAGTACATCTTTAAGCAGCAGTTAGTAAATATGATAAGATACCTTTTGATAAGGTCTCTGAGGTGATAAGCTGGAATGGCTGAATTAACCACCCCTTCACTGGCAAATATGCGATCAATGATGGCAGAACTGTTTGTCTGGAAAGAAAAACAAACAGTGCTTAGGGAGGGGAAAAAAAGCCAGATCAGAGCAAAGCTTGCAATATCACATCATTTTCTGGACTGGATGCAGACGGTGCTGGTACTGAGGCATTTTGTGAAGTATCTCCAGTGCTCCAGCCTCACACGTTAAACCAGCAGGCCCACATCAGATGAAATTCTTTTCATTTGCCTGTGCAAAAGCTGGACATTTCCATGGGCAGTCAAATTTGCTGTTACTGCAGACATTGAATTGATGCTGAAAGAACACTCTTACTGGGAAGGGGAGCACAAAACAAAACTACTTCACACAGTATGAAGTCACGCTCCAGGCTTACAACACAGAGCCTTCCTCTTGTTTTCTCAGGATATATACTTACAAGAAGATCCCCAAATTAGAGCTAACGTTAGACTAAAACCAGCAAATAATTCCTCTGCCACTATGCTACTGAACTGGGAGCCAGCAGCCACCTGTTTCTTTCTTCCTTCTGTGTCAGCACAACTCACCTCCCAAATCTTGGCAAGACACAGCCTCTAAACATGGACTCCTGGAACCCTCAGCTTTCAGTAACCTTAACTCAGGCAGCATTCAGACATGCGAGTCCCAAAGGGCAGGTGGGTCTTTAAGGCTCTGAAACCTTAATTCTCAAGGTAATGAGATTAGAGAAACATCTTGGAAACACTCTCTAGTTGCCAGGTGCTACCTCACAAATCCAGGTTACGAACAAGAAGCAGGACTCATTCAGCGCAAACAAAAATGCCTGCAGCAGCTCTCACTCACCTTCCATTCCTGAGATTGGACTGTATGTTTCAGTTTCATTCCTGAGAACATTTCCAGTAAAACAATTCCCAGACTCCACAGATCCACAGCAGAGGTACACTCTGTCTCGCTCTGGAGCCCTGCCTGTGCCAGGCAGTTCTGCAGTTCTGCCTCTGGAGCCCGATACCCGTCTGTTTGAATATATTTCACATCCTACAGAAAAATCAAACACACACAAAAAGTTAATTTTCCAGATCCAGGTTCTCCACTTTATCCTTAAATCAGTTCACAGAAGTCCTTCCAAATGGGTCACCAACACAATATTGCTATATTGACAGAAAGCATTTTACAGTCAGTGGTGTTAGGCAGGCAGTTCAACTCGCTGTACCACTGTGTTGATTAGGAAAAAATCAAGACTGTCTAGAGGAGAAAAAAAAATCTCCCAGCAAAACAGCAGGCATCCATTAACATCTGGTCTCCCTGAAAGACAGCACTGCTGGGAGGAAGAGGCTGGATGTCACGGTGGACTTGCCCATTAACCTCTTGTAAGTGCAGAAGATGCTAGAAGTTTCAAGATAAGGGTTGAACACCCACAACATGCTCCCACGCTGGCTGCATGAGAGCACAAACAGCCCAGTCTGAACAGTGAGGATCAGTAAGAGTTGCCATGATTCAAGTACTGATGTTCTCTGGAACAAAATGTTAAAAAGAACAAAGCAGGCACCTAATGCTCAGACAAGGAAATTATCAAAGGCACTTCCCACGCACCTCTTCCTTCTCTCCCTCACAGCCAGAAGCGCTGCAGCAATCAATATCCGCCCAGCTGCTGTGGCGGGCAGAGTAAAATAAAATGCCCACATGCTGCCTGCTTATAAGAAAACAGGAAATTATAGAATCACACAAGTGCTGGCTGGAAGGGGTGCTCTGAAGGTCTCCAGTCCAGCCTCCTGCCCACAGCCAATACCCCATCAGTCAGCTGTGGCTTTGTCTAGCCAAGTCTTCTAAGTGTCCAGAGGAAAACTGCATGCTGTGTCTTTTAAAGACAGAAGGGCTCCTTCTGGATGCATTGATGCAAATCAAGGAATGACAGAAGAATATGCAAACCTACTTCCGGGATAAGGTGCAGGATTGGGAGTTCTTAACAGGGGAATATATTCAAACCAAAATTATCTGGTTCTCTTATTGAAAATAAAGTTTACAGAAGACATTTTCAGGCAACAGAGCTCAGAAGCATTTTATAAACAAAACTAAAAAAAGAAAAAAAAAAAAAAATAGACAAACTGCTCATCAGCATCCCTCCTCGTATCAGCAAAGACCAGAACCTTCAATATGGCAAAAGCAGCAGTTTAAGAGCCCCACCAAACAACATTTAGAGATAGAGAAAACACTGTGGTCAATGTCACCAGCAAAAATCGTGAGATGGAATTTCACTCCTACCACCTAAAATATTGTGAGAGATGCAAGTGGCTGAGACCTTGCTCTATGTACAGCTGTTCTCTGTTAAACAGTAATGGCAGAAAAAGTTATGCAAGGATAAGCTCAGCAGAGTTGTCACAAATAAAACTAGCGTAGTCTTGACTCAGATAAGGAAATCATGCACATATGCTGCTGCCCAAGGCAGAGGTGGTAAGAGGAAGCTGATATCCAGTGCACATTCAAAGCAGGGCCAGAAGGTTCACCCATGGAGCCAGCATATTTCTGAGAACACGAAAAGGAAACTCAGCCCAAAGAAGGCAGATTGGAAGGAACCATAGAAGCA
This sequence comes from Coracias cyanogaster, assembly GCA_033124195.1. Lineage (NCBI taxonomy): Eukaryota > Metazoa > Chordata > Aves > Coraciiformes > Coraciidae > Coracias > Coracias cyanogaster. The sequence goes on from JAVSBS010000311.1 coordinate 12,715, forward strand.
AATAAAACACCTGATCAGCTATTATGAAACAACTCACAGATCAAGTAGCAAAACACTGACTTGGAGAAAAAAAAAGTCTGCATTAGACACAAGACACCAGGAGAATGTTTTTTGCTGATAGACAGCAAGAGAGTACCAGCATCAACCAGCATTTGGCCAAGAACTGCAGGAGAACTGAAGACAACATAGACGAGTTAAGGAGTACAAAGAGTAAAACCAGCTCCTGTACCAAATAATTCAGAGGCAGGTCATCCACACAGCCCTCTGATATTCACAGATCAGTGGGCTGTGCCATCAATACCCGGTAAACCAATTTTAAAAGTACATTAATTTGAAACCTGTAAATGAGTAGAGTGCATTGAAGTAGGGACAAGCCAGGATAATGTCTGCACAGAAAAATCACAGCTCATTCACTGGACTTACTGCCCATTACCATGTGATTAAAGACAAATTTGCTAAGAGGCTACCTGATGAAAAAGCTTTACTGACACCCCTCATAGGCAGTTACTGAGAGAGGGAGGGATGAAAGGAAGCTCTACGAAGCCAACAGCAGAACCTCCTCAGGGTCTCTGCTTTCATCAGAAACCACAGAAGATAATAAAAAGGGCAAGGACAAATTTACAAAACCCAGTACCACCAAAACAAAAAAGTGACAGCATGAAAAGGAAGTGAAAGCCAAGCAAATGGGAAAAGCAGAGCAGAACTGGCAGAGATCTGTTCATGTCAGTAAAGAATGGACACTGCCCACCCACAGCCAGAGTAGCAGCTTTCGTCAACACAATGATATGGGAAAGAAACAACCAGACTTCCTGAAAAAGGGAAGCTGCTGAAGATAGATGAAAGCAAAGAGAAGCACAAGGACACTGCCAGAGATAACGCAATTGACCTGGGGGGCTGATAGTGAAGCCTGGGTTACTACTACACATGATAAGGGATGATAAAAGGAAATTCTCCTGCTTTGTGTGTTCCCACTCATCTTACTACATAAAAACTAGCAAACTTCGCAGGAAGCTGAGACACCACTTTTTTCAGTGCATGATTCACCTTGGAATTCATGGTCATGTGTAAACACAAAGGCTAAGACATCAATAGAAACCAGAGACAGTCAAGGAGAATGGGAACACAAGCTTCTGCTTCTGGGGCCAGACAATATCTTAGCCCTTCCCAGGAAACCCATAGCACCAGCTCAGCTACTACTCTGATCAGGTCACATAAACTCCTACACTTGTGAGCTGAAAGCATCACAGACCTGCACAACTCAACATAGAGCCAACTGCAACTCAACACACAGGCAACTGCTTTGAGAGTACTGCATTCCAAACCTGATTCCCCTCTTTGAAGCTAAGTCCAAAGTCAATGAGCTTAAAGCACTCCTCCTCTGCACTCCACAGAATGTTGCGTGGCTTGAGGTCTGCATGCACGTAGCCTTTGTGGTGCAGGAAAGCCAGGGCTTCGAGAACATCTCGGGCGCAGTGCTGGATCATCCACATGGAGCAGCCCTGGTTGCTGGAGTGCAGCAGCAGCTCAGACACACTAATGTCCAGCAGCTCCAGGAGTAGACAGCGAGATGGACCATTCGCAGAATAGTGGTTGGTGAACACACCATATAGCGTCACTGTGGTGAGACACATTGACAGGCATTGGTAATGAGCAATTACATGGTCATCACACAGTCATCACACTCCACTGCTCTCCACTACTGTTCGGACCACAAAAGCTGGAGGTGGCAGCTCTGTTTTACAAAGTGCGATGTTCAGAAAGCTGGAGAACCAAACTTGAGAGGGAAGCAGCAAGGAAAACCCAGCCAGGTCACCCCTACAGGCTTCGAGGGCTGCTAAAGTGATAGGACTGGGCGCTCCCACTCGGACAATCTCCAGGACACGGATAAGGAGGTGCTGGTGGGTAGATTGGAAGTGGTACTACTTTCTTTGGGACAGCTGCCAATCTTTTCCCCTGACCAACCCAGCACAGTGGGAATCCACGCTCTGTCTGGGTGTCCAGGTATATTACAGTGTTAAAAAGCGTTTCAGACAGACAAAAAATATGAACATCAGGAGAAGCTGAGGGCTTCCAGCACACACCTCCAACGTGCAGACTCACGCCCTTCCCAAGCCCATCCTGACCCAGGCCAGACGCCCAAGGGCTCCCACCAGACCCCAGCCCATCACTGCCATGGGCAGCACAGCTCTTGGGGAGCGGCTCAGGCAGGACTTTGGGGTGCCCTGCCTGTGGTGACCTACTCTGCTTACCCAAAGGGTGACACCCATCTCCTGCCTGCTTCTGCCCACTCCAGGGGATGCCCTGCAGGCCGGCAGCCCGGGAAACGGGTGGGGTACCCAGAGGCCTGCCCCAGGGAGGTACAAGGGAGCGCCCACCGCAGGGACGCTGCTTTGAGATGTCCAGGCAGGGGGCCCTCAACCCTGCCCGCCCAGGGGGCGCGCTGCTCTGGGGGCTCCAGCCCTGCCTACGGGGGCAGTTCGGGGGCGAGGGAACCGCACTCCCAATGGGTCTAGGGGTGCCCCTGCCCGGGGGGGGGGCTGGCCTGGAGACGCTGGTTTGCCCTGGGGGAGACTGTCTTCCGGGAGGGGGGGTGGGTGCTGTCACGGGGACAGAGGGTGCCTGCGGGGCCCCCTGGAAGGGGCCGTCGGGAGCGGAGGGTGCCGGGGGTGCCGTTACCGATGTTGCGGTGCCCGCGGAGGTGCTCGAGCGCGGCGCGCTCCTTGCGGAAGCCGTACTCGGCGCAGTCGGCGGCGGGCGGGCGGGCGCCGGGGCGGCGCGCCGGGCCGGGCCGCGGCGGGGGCGGCACGAACTCCTTGACGGCGCCGGGGGGGGCCCGCGGGTCCCCGCAGCAGCGCACCCGGTAGACGGAGGCCGAGGAGCCGCTGCCCAGCGGCGCCTGCACCTCCCACAGCCGGCCCAGCGCTTCCAGCAGCGGCGCCGCGCCCCACACGCACCCCGACATAGCGCCGCCCCGCCTCACATCGCCCCCCCGCCGCTACCGCTGCCCCGCCGCTGCCGCCCGACCGACCCCAGCACCGGCCGCCACCGCGCTCCAGCCGCCATGACACCGGAAACGGGGCGGGGCGGTGTCGGCACCGCCCGGCGGCCCCTCCCCTCTGCCGCCGCGGGGCGGAGTCGGCGGCGGGGCGCCCGTCCCCTCAGCCCGGGAATCGGCGGGTTCCGCTATCCTCGGAGCCCGCGGGCTCCCATCCGCTCAGCCCGGGAACTGACGGGGGCGGATCTTGTCCCCTCAGCCCAGGCACCGGCCGGGGTCCCACGCCTGAGCGCCGAGCAGAGCAGGGCAGCCGTGTCATCCCGCCAGCCTGCGCTCCCCCAGGCTCCCCCGGCTCCTCGTGGCTGTGCCGCTGGGCCTGGCTCCCGCGGCGGGGCTGCCGTTAGCAGCTGTCGGGCCTCCGGCTGCGCTTTTCGGTGATATCGCCCTTAACTGCGTGGCTTTAACATGGCACCCCCGCTATCCTGCGCGGTCGCTCCGCACGGCTGGCGCTGGAGGGCGGCTTTCCGCGGCGCCCCTCCGCGCACGGGGCCGCGGCTGCGCTCTGCGGCCCCCGGGCCCGAGCAGCCGGCGGGCCCCAGCCTCATCGGGGGCCTCGGGGCTGGGCCGAGCTGGTGCAGCCGCTCCCCTCCCATCAAGTGATTGCTACGTGTCAGTGGGTAAAAAAGAAACAAAAAAATTTATTGTGCAATCTGCATCTTTTGTCCCAAACTACGTATATGGCCTAGACAACATAAATAAAGGGACTGGACCAGCAGCAAGGTTCTCTTGTGATCAGCAGGGTTGGAAGATGCTGGTTCCTCGAAGAGGGGCTACAAGCCCTTATTTCCATCAACATACACAATGCTGTGTAGGTCTGGGCAGCATACACACATACATACTCGTACAGATTCCTGTTTGTGGGGTGGCATTGGCCATGCACAACATAATCACATTATACTTCAGTGCTGACTGTGGGCTTTGTGTGTCTCTGGCATTCCCTTCGCTCTTGAGTGGGGCCTTCCTCGGCATCACCATGGCACCCATCATGCCAATGGGCAAGAAGGCGTGGTGGCTGCTTCCAGGGCAAAGGGATCCGTGTTTGTGGCCTCCTTCCTTCAGCGGGACATTTCTTCAGCCCACCCACCCTGCGTGGCTCAGGAGGAGCTGCAAGCAGAGGTGTCCAATCCAGAAACCCTTAGCCTCCTCCAGCCCACATCCAGTCTTTGGAGCTTTTCCTCTCCAAACCATCTTTGTGGTGAGGATGCACATCAAAGCTCTAAGCCAAAAGTGCCGTCTCACAGCTGCTTCCTTGCACTGGCCCAGAGGTCCACAGGCTGTCTAACCTCTCCTGTCACTCATGGGGAAACAATCATAGAGCAGTATCAGTGGACCGCATGGCTTGTTTCCCAGTCTTGTGAAGATGTCACCGTCCCAGGAAATGAAGGAGAGCAGTGGTGCTGGCCTGCATGGAGTAGGATGCCTGCCTGGGCTGGTCAGTCCAGTCTGTGGTGGCTGGGGTGAGACCAGGAAACAAGCGGGAGCTGGAGGGGTTCTCACAGGGAGCTCAGCTTCCTTTCAGAGCCCACTGGCCAGCAGCCATGAGGCCCCAGGCATCCAGCCCCATGCCTCACCAGAGGCCACGCCATGAGCAGGTCTCCTGTGACCGGGGCTCTGCTGCAAAGAGACATGGCACTGGAGGACAAATGCCAAGGGGTTGGCACCCAGAGAAGGCCTTGGGAACATCTGCCATCCTGGCTCCCTGGCATCGAGCACTAAGGCTGGTGAACCTGCTGGCACCCCAAGACAGGGTATCTCAGCAAGCACATGATGTAAGCTGAAACATGCTCTGGGCTGGGACAGCCAGCCCAGATGTGGGGGACAGTTGTGGGACATTCGTCACAGCACAGCTGACAGGGTTGGGGGCAAGCTGGCATTTCTGCACCCGTGCATGAGGATGTGGGCTGCAGAGCTAGCCCACTCTTTGTCCCCAGCCCTTGGGTGCAGACAGGATGGTGACACCGTTAGCAGGATGGGAGCTTTACACTGACCAGGGTCAACAGGCCTGGGATGGGGCTGCAGAAGCCATGGCAGGACAGGCTGTGTGCCTCCTGGGAATGTGGGGAGACATGGAGTGTCATAGCTCCCCCTACCCCATGCTAGCACAGCAAGGGGTCCTACCACCCTAGGGCTCCCACCTCTCTAAAAGAATGACCCCAAAAATGGCAAGTGGCAGTGAGAGATGTGTTTGGGAGAGCCAGCCCCCACAGTGCCCCCGTGGAGGCTCCCCTGCTGCTACTCGAAGGACAGTAGGTCGGGATGGGGCCCCTCTACCTCCCAGTTAGGGGCACATAGCTCTGGCTGCCCTGTGCTCCCTGGAGGCTCGTCCTCCAGCCCAGTTCTCTGGGAGGGCTTCTCTGTGCGGGGTGAGGTCTCAGTGGCCCTCTCTCCTGCTCGCCGCTGGCTCTCCAGGCTGCCCTTATGGATGAGGTCGGGCACAGGAAGGGCATCGGGGGGCTGATCCCCACTGGGCTCTAAGGTGCTCATCATGCTGGGGACCCCAGGGCATTCAGGAGGGGACAGATCCCTCATCCCCAGCTGCTCCTCTGTGGGGTCAGAGTGGGCTGTGGGCAGTTCTGGGAGCTCCTCCATGCTGCTCCTTGAGCTGGTTCCCCTGGGCTGCGGCGCGATGAGCATGTCCTGCGGGGTCTTCAGGGCACGTGCTGTCCGCTTCTTGGTGACGGGGGGCAGGGGGTCCAGCCGGGGAAAGGCGTCTTGCCCCATAGCCCTGCAAGCACAGAGGAGAAGTCACATACAGCCCCAGGCTGGTGCCCTTCCAGCAGCCCTGCAGTGCAGTGCACGCCCTGGGGACACTCACTGGTCCTCGCTAGCCAGCTGTCCTGTGCCCAGCATGGCCCCAGCGCTGGCGTTCACCTCCATCACCCCCACGCTAGGGAGGCCGGCTGGCTCCTTGCGACGCAGGAGGTCATTCACCTTGGCCCCCATGGCCTTGCCCAGGTTGCGGAGGTGCTGGCTGCCAGCAGGGCGGGAGGGCTGTGGCGGGGTGCCCACTGTGACCGGGACGTGCTGTGGCCGTGGGGTGGGTGCTGTGCTTGCGCTGGCGTTCTCAAACATGCTCTGGTCCACTGGAAGGGGAAAGGAACAGAGACAGGCCATGAGCTAGGCTGGATGGGGGATCCTGGCAGGAACAGCACATCCCAGAGCTGCCCGCCAGCTCCTGACCCAGCAGCACAGGAACACAGTTTGGGGGACAGGGAAGCTGCTCCTGCAGCCCTGCTGAGGCTGTGAGCAGCCAGGCTATGCTAGGGCTGCACAGGGCAGTGCATGCAGTGGGGACAGCACGGGGCAAGGTGGGATAGCAGCGAGCCCAGGGCTCCATGCTGGCACTGCCAACACACCGAGAGCATCTCTTACCTGACACTGAGCGACTTGGGAAGCAGGAAATGGAAAGAAAGAGAGAAAGAAGATTTACCAAGGGAATGGGAAGGGGACATCAGGCGTGTCCCTTCCACACTGCAAGACAAAGTATGCTGCTGACCCCCTGGACCTGCCATGCTGCCTGCAGAGATGGGACTCTTGGGGCCTTATCAGCCAGGCACCCACAAAGCAGCAGGGGGTTCTCTGGGGCACCCACAGCCTGGGCTCTGCACTGCCCACCCCACCAAGGCTGCCTTCCCAGCCCAGGCTGGCTGTCCCCTTGTGCTGGCCAAGCTCCCCAGAGATCCTGGTGGCTGAGCACACCACCCAGGAGCATCCTGCTGTGCACCATGCACATGTGTGACATCACCCCTTTGTAACAGCAGCTGATAAAGACACAGGTACTGCAGTGCAGAAGCCACACACCAGCTATGTGAGGGTGATGGAGAGTTCTGTCCTGTCCACCGTTTCTGCAGGGGCCATGCACTGCAGCACCAGAACAAGAAGCGTGGAGGTCCCATGGCTCTTAGGCTCTGCCAGCCTGCCCGGTGAGCCTTGGGATCACCAGCTGCAGCCAGGCAGGGCTGCAGGCAGCTGGCACTGCCTGTGGGGAAAGCTCCCCCTTCCACCTCCTACTGACAGCCATGGAACTGCCCAGCCTCTCATGGCACAGTGAGGGCCTGTGGGCAGATGGGCCATGGAGGGGTTTGGCTGGGCATGTCCTCATCTGTGGGTGGGGAAAGGGGAGCTGGTGGCTCTGTGGCAGTGGGTGCTTTCTGGGGTTCTGAAGTGACATCCCACCTCTGAGCTACACGTTTTCTCCCCCGTCTCTTCCCAGCAGACATCTGCATAGCTGTGAGTGCTGCCCCTGGGAGTGCCAGCTTGGCCACACCATTGCTGCCCCTGTGCCAGGGCAGCTCTCTGTCAGATGACTCCAGTGAACTGCTGGGTGAGCCTTGTGCTGTGCTGGTGCCTCAATGCCTGCTAGCAGCCTGTGCCCATCTCTACCCCTGTATCTCGTGGCAGAAGAGGTCATACTCTCCATGTCAGGGGAAAGTACTGGGACAGAACCAGCCACCTCTGTATCCCACGGCGACAGAGAGGAAGGGTCCCCAGCACCACTCCCAAGCCCGTGGGGGTCTGGGCTCTTACACAGACCCCTGACTCACTGCAAGCTCTTTCCTCCACAGCCTATGGCCCAGCAGCCCCATCAGGCAGTGAGGTCCCTGCCAGTGCCGGCACCATCTACCGACCCTGGTTCTCACCTTACAGCTACATCATACACACCAAGGCAAATGTTGAGCAGTACCCGAGCAGCCTCTACTCCAGCCTGACAACCAGCACCCAGAAGTCTGAGGAGCCTGATGGCCTCTCAGATATCATCTACTCCTCTGGCTCTTCAGATGGACCCCAGCCTCCCGAGAGGGACAGGCTGACCAGCATCAAGGTACAGGACATCCTCACTGCTTCCCAGCAGCAGCCAGTGCCCCAGGGTGGCTACCAGTGCGTGTCGTGCTGCCATATCTTCCCCATGCTGTCCTTGGTCAAGACCCATATCCGGAACAGCTCCCAGGAGGGCTACAGCTGCAAGGTGTACTACTGCAGGCTCAGGGCCCTGTGGAAGAAGGAGCAGAAGGTGCAGGAGGCTGCAGCCCCCAGGGAGCCTGTGTAGCCCCACCAGGCGGGTGGCCACCACGGGAGGGCACTACTCCATCGCTCCTGCCAGTGGCACAATAAATGAGTTTAGGAGCAGCCAGCCCTGTCTGCCTGCTGCTCTTGCCGACACAACACTTCCACCATCCCTTAAGGGAGACTCTTCCCGACTTCTCCTTTCCCAGCAGCCAAAAATCTCCCCAGCCCCTGAAAGAGCTGCTCAGCATCTCTGCAGGGAGCTCTGCAGATGCCAGAAACCCCCTGGCACCCTCGAGCTGTTGGGTCAGCCCTGAGATGAGCCTGCCCTGTGCACTGGCTGAAGGGGAAGACTGAAACCTCTCTAGTCCCAGCAATGTTTGGGGCACCTCGTTCTTGCGGGCAGCCAGCGGCTGGCACCACAAACAAGGGTCCTGCAGGGGAGGATGCTTAGGAGGGGTCTGTGCATGGCCAAGGGATGCCACTGCCGGTGCTGCCCCCCAGCATGGAGCAGGAGAGAGGTATGGGAAAAGAGAGAGTTAGCAAGAAGGAAGAGACAACAGAAAGCCTTGAGAAATAGAAAGATTTATTTAGCAAAAGCCAGTCAACTAATGACAACACCCAAGGGTTAAGTGCACTTACATTGACAGATTGGTTTCCCAGATAGATTGAGTCAACAGTTAGTAACACGACAGTTGTAGGAAAAGAAAGGACAAAAAATATAGCTATAAATCCCTGGTCAAGGTCCATAACAAAAGTGAGAGGCTAGAGAGGCATCTTGGAGGCAGCGCTGAGTTAGGAGGAGAATCATTTACACATGTACACCTGCAGTGTGGTAGGACGCTGGCAGGGTCTCACCCAACTCCAGCAGCACCCCCTCAGCCTATGGGACACCCATTACCATCCCCTGTGGGCAGAGTGCTGGGCAGGAGCCCCAGCCCACAGATGGGCCCCACAGCTCCTTGTGGGGCACCACCTGGGCTGCATGTTGCAGTGGGGATGGGCAGGAGTGGTGGCTGGGGAGATGGCTCAGCCCCGCCTGCTTTCTGAGGCAGCCCAGCCTGGAAAAGACCTCCTACCTGTTCCTGCTGGGCTCTCCCTTCATCTGCCTGGTGCCTATGGCCAAGCTCCTGCTGTCCCTTCTCCTGCATAGCCCATCTGCCCACATGGAAATCCCTCTCTGAGCTCAACCACACACCTCTACCCTTCACACGCCATGTTCTGTGCATGCTGCCATTCCCACCTCTCTATCCTGGCAGGGACCAGCCTCCCACCCCACGCCACTGCAAGGTGTCAGTGGGATGCTGGGGTCCCTAGCAGAGGGGCTGGCACACAGCAGCATCGGACAGAATATTCAGAGGTATTGGTGGCCAGAGGACAGGAGCACCTGGGACACACTGCAACCAGCACCTGCTCCCATTTGTGGCCAGTCCGGGAGCTTCCCTGGACACCAGGCCACTGCTGGGGACACTGAAACACGTCCTTCCTTCCACTAGAACTCTCAAGCTCCTCACAGTGTCCAGCCTCCTCCTGTAATGAGGGTGCATAGCACAGCACATACCAACCCCAGGGGTCTCCCCGACTCCTCATTCCTCAACAGCCCTCAGTCCCAAGGGGATAAGGGCAGAAAGAAGCAATGGACCTTCCTTAGCAGTTGTACTAAGCCCTGGAGGAAAGCAAGAGTTCATGTCTGCGAGATGCTCAGCTAGAGGTTAGTTGCAGGTAGATCTAGCAGAGACAGAGCTAGTGAAGGTGAGAGCAGAGGGAAGCAACCAAGCAAAGCAGAAGCAGGATAGGAGGGTGGATGGGGAGGAAGACAACTGTGCCAATCCCTGCCTCATTGGGTGTTTCCACAAAGAGCAGGGGGGACATCAGGACTCTGGTTCATACCCTTTCAGCCATAGCCTGTCAGAGGCTGTACCAACAGGCAGCTGATAAATGTGCTTGCAGAAGAAAAACAAGCTCTGGATCCCTTGGAGGGCCCCACAGATGGCTCTCAGCCATAGGCATCTTGTGGTCTGATGGGGGATCCTGAGATCTTGGATTCACTTTTTGAGAGTGCAAACCAGAGTCATGAAGGAGCCCTTCTGCAGACACCAGCAGTCCACTCTCCAACGAGGGGTGGTGAGCCTACGCATCCCTGCACATGCCCAATGCCAGCACTGCATCCCCCAGCCCTGGTCCAGGGGCAAAGGACTGCTTGGAAATTGGAGGGTTTTTCTATAAAGCAAAGCAGGGAGTTTGTGGTGATGGGAGGGGGCAAGGGGGTGGTGCTGCAGGGATGTGCTTGAAAACGTGACTTAAGAGCACCAGAAAGCCTTTGAAACTTGGCAGCCATGCCAAGGAGCCCAAGGACTGGACAATGAGGGGAAGGACACTACACAGCCACATGTGCTACGTTCCCTGTCTCCCTGCTCCGCACCAAGCAGTGCCTTCCTCTCCGCTCCACAGCCCGGGAGAGGAGCTGGCACTGCGCACACCCCCTCCACCTGCCTCAGGCAGCAACAAACCCTGTCTGAAAGTGCCACAAACACCATCACCCTGCCAGGAGCTGTCTGCGCCCGGCCACTCTGTGCAGCCTCATCTTACCCCTTCAGCTCCTTGCTAGGCTCATCTCCACTGTTCCCTTCTCCTCACCTCTCACTCGCACACTCATGCTGACAGTGCACTGCCACCAACCATAAACCTAACCTGCTAGCACAGCCCTGGCCTCATCTCCTACCCTCTCCACCGCAGAGAGCCAGACCCCCTGCCAGCAGCTCTGTCCTTGCTCACTACACCAGTGCTGCCTCCTTGGTCCCTCTTGTCGCTGCTCTCTGCCCTGTGCCTGATCTTTCATTCTCCCAGCAAAAACCTACATCTACTTTACTGCTTCACCAATGGCAGCAGTGGCTGATCCAGTAGAGTCCCTTCCTTCTGCTTGACCTCAAAATGCAGCTTATGGGGGGACAGGGACCAGGAGGGTAGCACAAGATGTCAGCTCGCTGTCTGACATGAAGCAGGCATGCTCCAGCTCAGCACACAAGCCCATGCACACTGGAACACAGCATGCCCGGTGCACCCTTTGGTACGGCTCCGTCCTCACCTCCACACACCTCCCGGCCGTGTGCTGGAAGCCTCGCGCTCCCTCCTCTGCCCCCTCTCCCTGCCGGCTGTCCCGTCCCTGCCAGGGCCAGGGGGCTATGGCCAGGGTCCACCCCAGCTCCGGCGCGTCCTGGCTGCTTGGCACCACCTCCTGCCGACCCCTACACCGCGATCTCATCCTCCAGGCTGTCGCCCAGGTCCTGCCTGGGCTGGACGTGGAGCAGATGCGGTGGTTCCTCCTGGGACCAGGAGTCATGCTCCTCACTCTCGTCCGTGTTGGACTCGTACTCGGAGGCGATGCCTGACTCGCGGAATTTGATGAGCTCCAGGCTGCCCAGCGCTGGCTCTGGGTCAGGCGGCCCTGAGTCTGGCAGAAAGCGGTAGCACTCCAGCTTCACCAGACAGTCGTTCCTACCTATGGGGCTGCCCAGGGAGCTGGGGAAGCCCGAGCTGGGGCCCAGCGGCGGCGGGTGGGTGTCCTCAGGCTGTGGGGTGGTCGGGTCGCAGAGGACAGGGAGGACGTTGGAGCGGAAGGTGATCTCCAGCAGACTGTCCTGAGAGCCCGCTGCAAGAGAAGGGCATGTCTGAGAGACAGGCAGTAACAGCTTGGCTTACCTGGGTGTCCCCAAGCTACTACAGCTGGCTAAAGACTGGCCAGAGGATGGTCTGGGGCTGTTTGGGTGTAATTGCCACTGTTTAGAGGGACTCATTTGGTGTCACTGGTGCCAGGAGTTGCTGTGGGCCAACACAGAACGAGTTTTGCAGGATAAAAAGATATCTGTCTCCCACCCCAGCTCCTGCAGGGAGCTCATGGCCACATCTGCTAGAGAGGAAGGGCAAGGAGGGCTTCCTGGGCAGGTAAGGAGCTGGCCTACAGTATGCAGCCACTGGGGAAAGCGGACGTACAGCTAACAGACATATGCAACTACCTCTCCATACAGCCATCCCCATGCACCTTCCCAGGCTGCATGCAAGCACCCTTCTGCACATGCACAAACCAGGCCAGAAGGGTGCTAATATTTCTCTACACAAACACACTGGAAATGCACAAAAACCCCAAGAGAAACAACCATGCATGTCCTCCACAGACCCAGCTAGCTGTGAGGGGAGAGGAAGGGGCAGGAGCACTTACTGGTGGTGTTCCCTGCCAGCTTCAGCTCCAGCTCCTGCACCTGTTTGACCAGGAGTGAGATGTGCTGCAGCAAGTCCTTGTTCTGGAGCAGGAGCTGGTGCACGCGAGCTTGGGCCTCCAGCCGCGCTGCCGCTTCCGCAGCCAGCTGGTCCTTCAGCAAGTGGACCTGTGTGACAGGAGAGAGTGGGTGAGCATGTGGGAGATGCTGCTCAAGGGCTGAGAGCTTGGACTCCATCCACTCCTGCTTATCTACCAGGGCTCACCAGCATTCCACCAAATAATCTCATGAAGAAGCCATTCTCTTTGGGTACCCACAGGTGTGATGGGGAGCACAGGGGAAAGCTGCAGTGTCACACCAGGGCATGCTCAGCAAATCCAGCACATGGTCCCCTGGCCTCTCTGATGGAAGCCCGAGGCAAAGGGAGTGGTGCTGACTGAACCATCAGTCATGCATGTGCCACGAATGCACGAGCAAAGGGCAGCCCAGGAGGATACCAGATGGATGCAGAAGAGAAGACATGCTTGACAGACTGGATGGTGCTGCAGGCACACAAGGACACAGCCGTGGACCACGAGCTGGCCCTGGCTGAGCTGTCTTTCTGGGCAGGTTTCCCAGAGAAAGTCCTGCCAGCGGTGCCTGTCGCTAGCAGGGGCCGGAGCATCCAAGCTGCCGGTGGCTCCAGCTGCGACAGGCACAACACACCTGGAGCAACACAGATGGCAAAGTGCTGCTGGGACATGGGCCAGCTGCTTATTCTGGCCATGGGAAGCAAAGCCTGGACGTTAGCCTGTGGGGAGTCCACGGGCAAAAGGCCCATTGATTTCAGCATAACTACCTATATGCAAGCATCTGTATCACCAGCATTGTATCCCAGGGAGGGTGTGACACTGATGCTGCTGGGCAGGACCAGTCAGAAGCCCCTGCCCACGGGCAGTGGGAGCAACTGTGATCTGAGCTCAAGGAAGGAGAACCCCATGAGCGTATTCTTGACAAAGGGACAGCAGTGCAGAGCCACTCGGGAGCCACACCAGCTCAGCATCCCCTCCTGCCACCCACCCATGGCTCCTACAAGTGCTCTTCTCTCCAGCCAGGCTAGTGGAGAACCAGGAAAGTATGGATTTTAAAACAAACAAAAAACCCAAACACACAAAAACCCCACCAAACAAATAAGGCAGTTTTACCTTCACCTAGAAAGTGACCTTGGGGAAGAGGAGGGAGCTTTCTCAAGCCTGCCAAACCCGTGAGCTGCTACTGCTGCTGCAGGGCCCCAGAAGTGTCACAGCTGGGGACCACCTGCCCTCCTGGATGGGTACCAGGAGGCAGTGCCGGGTCTGCTGGCAGGCAGGTGCTGCCTGCTTTGTCCTGAGCTGTCCAAACACAGCCAAAAAGGCAGCAGGGCAGTGCCCTTGGCAGTGCAGAGCTGAAGCACGGCGAGCTCAGGGAGTGGCGGGAGGCCAGGCAAGAGGCTGGAACTTGCAACTGTCCATGAAGCCAGGCCAAGGGCAAGGCGGTGCAATACCATATACTCTGAGCAGGCAACATAGAACCTGCACCCAGCCAGGTGAGACACCCCCCACCACTGCTGCAGGAGCCAGTCACCTCCTCCTCCTGGCAGCAGTGGGACAGTGGGGCACAGCGGTGTAGTGGGATGGGGACCCTCTGCCAAATGCGAGAGGGTGAAGCAGAGACCCCGAGTCAAGCTGGCAGAGGTGGAATCGCATTTAAATGCTAAGTGGGTGCCACAGCTCAGTGCTGGCAGCATCAGCCTGGCAGTCATCCTTCCTCACAGCTAGCAGCTGTCTCCATCACAGCAGGGCCAAGGTGATGCTCAGGTGATGCTAGGAGAAGATGTGAACAGAGCCCAGACGTCATGTCTTACAGAGGAACAGTGGCTTATGCCACCAGCCCCCTGGGGACAAGACCCAGAAAGGACTCCTGGCCTTAATTCAAGAAAAGGAACTTTCACTGGTATCTGGAAACACCTTGCAAAAGCAAGTCTCTGGCCAGTGAAGGAACTAAATCACATTTCATCCTCAGCCAAGTAATCAGAGGCTGAAACAATTACAGGATGGCCCCTGTACCTATAGACCATGCACAGATCCTGGTCAACACAGTAGATCTCCTGGCTTTCTTAGTAAAGAATTAAGCCTGTGCCCATCAGCATGTCTTCAGAGACAAACTGACTTGGTTTTTTTTGAGAGAAGATAACAACTTTTGTTGACATAGGTCTTGATGTAATGCATGCAGTCATCTGAAAGGTATTTGACGTGATAGGGCCTAACTTTTTCATTAATAAATTACAATGATACAAAACCACCACAGCATACACTGAATGGATTAGAGAACAGCTAAGTGACAGCTCCTGAGACAAGAATCACCCTGGGGTGGGCAGAGGTCCAGAGCAGGACATTAGCCCCTGGAGAGAGGTGGATGAGGCCACTGGCTGCCATCCCAGGCACCAGACAAGAAACGGCACTATGTTATTTCAGATTTTTTATCTGGAAGTAGGAAGAAAAAGAAATCACTACAGCAAGGCTCTACAGGTACACAAAGACTGGCAGCTACTGGCGGCAAGCAGTCGCTACCACAGAGGGAACTGGCTTTGCCTGAGATGCTTTGCCTGTAGCAACACTATACTTGGGCAGACATAAAAGATCCCCTGAGGATGAAGGACCCTCTTCAAGAGGGGACAGCAATTTCCTGAGCCCATGACCCCAGAAGGCATGTGGGCTCTCAGGGCAGCAGCTTGGCCAGAAGAACCAATACTGATTTTCTGATATGAGAAGAGGAAACCAGCAGGAAGGCACAGAAAGGCTGCTGGAGCCGATTGCTCAGGCCAGGAAGAAAGTCAAGCAATTGCAGAGAGCTCAGCAAGGAGTCAGAGAACAAGTAAAGATAAGGTAATGTGTTGGATGAAGCAGCCAGAGGTGCTTAAACGAGAAATACCTGCATGAAGAACAAGCTGCCAGCTGCAAAGCCCAGGCAGCAGTCGGTTGGGGCTAATGCTGAGGTCAGGCATTGGCAAGCAGACAGAGGCCAAAGGACCAAGAAACCTGGTGGCATGCAGACCTAAGCATCTCACCTTTTGTGACAGGGCCAGGGCAAATTGCCACTCCTCTCCCCTTGCTGCACAGCCCAGGAGATGATCCCTCCCCATCCCCTGTGTCCCAGCTTCTTTCACAACCACCACCAGAGTATCTCTGCCTGGAGGAAGCCTGCCCTCCCCATGGAGCTGCCTGCCTTCAATGCTACCTCCAGGCAGGGCACGCTCTTGTGGCACCAAGGGACTCAGTAACATGCTCGAGCCCTGCTGCTGCCCCTAGGAAAGAGTGGAGGGGACAACCTGCGCCACAGCCACTTGGGTCTGCTGCTGCTGCTGCTGCAGGAGCTGCTGGAGAAGCTGCATTTGGTGGTGGGCAGAGAGGGGTGTCCCCAGGTCAGGCAGCTGGGCAGATGAAGGCAGCAGCATCTTGGGTGATGCTGTCAGGATATCTTCAGGGTGGAGGCAGCCCTGCAAAACACCGACATTGAAAGTGTCATCCCGTGCCCCTTACTATGGAGGGCCACCAGGCGTAAATGGGCTGCGGCACAGAGCAGCCCCCCAAAATAGCCAGGAAAGAAGCTGCTGTGTTCACAGCTATATACACTTTGCTGGGGGTGCTGAAAAACTTTGAAGATAGTATTTTCTCAGTTTTGACAACAGCCCAAATACTTTTGTAGGAAATTCCTGAAAAGGCTGATGTTTCCCATGGGAACTTCTACTGTATCAAAAAGTCTTTTTTTTCCCCTCGAAAAAATCCCTATCAGCTCTGCTCCAGATGCTTTCCATGTGGCTGCACATAGCTGGGCCTCAGCACAACTCTCCAGGACTGCTCAGGGCCCCGAGCCAAAGGGCAGTCCTGTGGCGGCAGATGGCTTTGATCTGGGAGATGGGGAATGCTGCACAATCCCTCCTGATCCGTGGGCCCCCCGGGACGTGCACTAGAGCTGTGCCCCAAGAGTGGAGGGCAGGGACCCACACACCTTGGCATCTGCGTAGGCGCTTGCCTCCTTGCCAACGGCATCGAGGTCGGTCACACCACGGCTGAAGTCAAGGATGTCAGCTCCAGGCAGTGGCAGCTCTACAGCATCGATGTCTGTCTCCTCTGCTGAAGCGGCTGCTCTCTCCACACTGGTGAGGCGGCAGGCTGCAGGAGCAGGAGCTTGCTATGATGCACCCATGGTACAGTGAAAGATGCCCACCGGTCCCCACCACCCCCGTGCCACCCACCCTCTAACTCCAGGTGGGAAGCAGGTACAGAGCACCATGGCTGCACTTCCTGCTGCTGCCCAGGATGGGGATAGTGGCTGAAAACACATCCAGCCCCAGCACACTAAACCTGGGAGCCATTGATAGCAGAAGACACAGAGAAAGCTAAAGAAAGGTAAACAAGAGATTACAGAAAAAAAACAAAAAAACAACGGATGCTCAGAAGTCACCAGGGAACTGCCTGTCATGGCCAGGACATTGTTGAGGAGGAAAAACAAACAATGACCAGTCCAGGACAGCCCAATGATTAGGTCATCACGACAGTGCTGGATGCAGAGGCAGGCAGGAAACCACTGCACAGGCCAGGCTGCTCCTGATGGGATGGGGGGTTATCTAGCACTCAGCACAGGGCTGTAGGGCAGGTAGCCCACACATGGACAAGCAGGAGGACCTGCCAGCATCCTGACAGGCACTGGAGGTGTTTGACCAACCTCTGGCAAAATATCTGCCCTCCAGCACAGCTACTGGCAACAAGGAGCACAGCAGCTCCCTGGGGCCCTGCAGAGCCCAGGGTGATGGGGTGGACCAGCAGCACCTGGCCAGGAGCATCCGTACAGCCACTGCCCGTGAGGCTGAGAAGGAAGGGATGTCTGCAGGCTGCCTGCAGCCATGGGAGCTTGATGCAAGATCCCGAGCATGGCTCTGTTTTTGAAGAAGTGGCGATAGACCATGAGCTGGGTCCATGGCAGACAGTTGGACGCAGCCCCATGAGCACCTCGGGACAGAGAGAAGGTCTGCGCTTAGGGCCTCTTCTGTGGAAGCAGCAAGGCAATGTTTGCGGTGTGTGCAGCCAAGCACGGAGAGCATTTAGGCGCTCAGCAGAGTCCCGGGTGCTGCTAATGGGCTCCCAGCACGGGGGATGTCTGCAAGGATGATGGCTAACACCTAGTGAAGGCTCCTTGCTGGGCATGATCCCAGCTTGAGCCCGAAGCTCTGCAGGCCAGATTGCTGTGCAAATCTGTTCTCCACAGGTGTCAGCCAGCAAGGAGCAGTATGGGAAGACGGTAACTCTGTAGACCATGTCTGCCAGGCTCCAGGACACCCACGCCACCCCCACCTCTGCCCTCACAGAGTACCTGGAACATCCAAGTCGTCCCCGTTCCTCTCACTGTCTCCATCCTCCTGTCCATCTGCGTTTTGCTGGGTGTGCTGCAGGCTCAGCTTGTGGCAGACCTCAAATGCCTGCCCCACTGTCCGTACGATGCGCATGGCTTGGCTCTGTGGCAGGCAAGGAGAGGAGAGAAGGAAGGTAACCTCAGCTGGGCTGCCCCTGCCCAGTGACCTCCCCAGCATGGCACAGCTCTCAGAGTCGCTGTGTGCTGCCACAGGGACTGAGGCACCAGGGCTCAGATCACCAGGGTGCACTGGGCTGACAGCTGCAGCACAGTGCCACGAGGTCCTGCCCCAGCCTCCACACTGAGACCCCACGATGGTGGGATGCGCCTCTGTGGCCTCCTTGGGAGGTGGTACGAACGCTCACGTGCCTGGACTGCGACAGCCTCCCAGTATCTTTACCTTCTTCTTGGATTTGAAGACGTTGCATCTGAAGACATTGCTAGACCCATCCCTGGCAATGTAGCTAAAGATCTTTAGGTCCTGGGAGTCATGAGACACGTAGAATATCCTGCAGGGACAGAAAGGAAGGAAGGATATAATCTACAATGCATGTATCACCCATGGTGCCCAGGAGACAGGCAAGGCCAGAGCCAGCGCTTCCCAGGGCACATCCTGGGGTGCTGGCAGATGCTCAGCCTCTGCAGCATGTCCCTGCTGAAGACCGTCAGAAATTTTTTTGGCAATGGTTTTGCCTCAGCTGGGAAAATGAGCCTGCTGACTCAGCAGCAGCAAGCATTTTGTGAAGGCAGCACAGGACTTTCTCTGCTCAGCCCCCAGGGACAGAGCTGGCAGCTTAGGAGCCCTCCATGAACTGAGGAGAGCAAACCTCACTCCTCTGCTTTGCCTGCTCAGAATGGCTGGGGCTGTTCCTCGCTCCCATTCAGCTATCCCAGGACACAGACATCCCATGCTCTTCACTCTTGTCAGCAAGATGGAGAAAGAGAGCTGAGGAAATTTGGAGAGCACAGCAAGCAAGGGGAGCTGCCCTACGCAGGGACAGCAACAGCTCTCCATGGTCTCTCCCCAGCATGATGCTGGTGCAGCGTGGGGTAAACAACACGGCAGAGCCACCCAAATCTCCATCCCCTCACCGAGCAGGCTCACCTATAGATAGGATCATGCATGACAAGCATTTTATTCTCGTCCCAGGCCCATTCTTTTTTCTGCAATGAAAGAAGCTGAAAATAAGTACGTCAGATGCTGCCCTTGAGATCAAGGACAGGACACAGACAGCCCATGAACAGACCCAGGAAGTTTTCATCACAGATATTGCTGTTCCCCTGCAATCCTTTGCTGAGCGCCAGGTCCCGGGGACCAGCAATGTCCCACACAGCCTTCCACGGGGCCCCCAAGCCCCTTCTACACTCACATCAGGACTGGCCCAACCACCTTGCAGAACTATGGCTCATCCGAGGCTGATCCCAGCCTATTCCTCCCTCTCCCATCCCACTAGAGTTTCACAGAAATTCAAGGATGCTGCAGGACCATGCACCATGAGGGGAGGGCTCCCACTGCTGAAGCACCACTGCTCAAAGGGCCAGGGCTGCCTACCTTCTTCTTCTTCTTCAGAATCACCTTCACACCATCCACCGACACAATGAGACTCACTTTCTTCTTCTTGATATTCTTGGCTTTAAACTCATACTGTGGGGGATGGAAGAAAACACCTGAATTAGCCTTCCCACACCAGGAAAGCCTCAGGG
The DNA here is from genome assembly GCA_033124195.1 of Coracias cyanogaster. Classification (NCBI taxonomy): domain Eukaryota; kingdom Metazoa; phylum Chordata; class Aves; order Coraciiformes; family Coraciidae; genus Coracias; species Coracias cyanogaster. The sequence goes on from JAVSBS010000311.1 coordinate 32,119, forward strand.
AGGGCTGAAGAGTCTCTGATGGGAAGGGGAGAGAGGGGCAGGGAAAGGTTTCCCCAACCCCATATGCATCCCTGAGCACATGCCCATATCAGCTTGCACATCCATGCCAGGACAGGTCAGGGGCCTTTTTTACCCCACAGTGACCCCGTGTCCAGCATCCAGAGGAGCACATCCTGAAGCAATCCAGCCCCTGTATGTGGATAATGCTTTGCTCAGCACAGGATGCTGCTGGAAATGTTGTGTTTCAAAGGCCCTTGCTCTGCCCCTCGTCAGGGCCATACCTCCCTGGAGAAGGACCACCACCTCCCCAGCCTGCCAGGTTTGCCCTGCTGGCTTGTGGCCATTGCTGCACTTGGGGTAAGGGAAATGGCATTTCAAGAGGGGGTTTTTTTGGGCTCAGTATAAAAGTGAAGATGATTGCTGAGGACTCTGTTAACCTCTCCAGGGAAGATGGGATCATGCAATTACCCACTTCAATTAGAAGTCATTGGACAGGAAAAAAAGCCCAACACAAACTTTCAAAGATCAGTGACTAAACACAAAGCTCTGGTCTGACCTGGGGAGAGAATGAGATTCTCCAAAAATCCAGCCACATTTGCGTTTAGAGTCTTACAAGTGGTGAGGGGGCTGGTGAGGGAACAGGCTAGACGAGCCATTTAGGCTGAGCAACCTCCTGCTGCAGGACTTTTGGTGAGCCCCATAACCAGTCTACCACAGATGCACCCACATCAGGTACCCAATGCACTGGTCCCACACGCAGGGTGCTGTGCATAGCCATGGGGACAGATCCTCCATGCCTGCTCTGCAGCAGAAAATCCCCGCATCCTGCACCTTGCACACCCAAGGAAGAAGAATTTAATTTGTCCCCTCATTATTTCACCAGTCTCTCTGCAGAGGGAGCTAGGGTAGGTGCCCCGATGCAAAGCCCTGCCTCCAGTCCACGCTGAGCCTCTGTGTGACATTTCCAGCACTGCATGATGTATTAACTTTGGCAGCCAGAGCCAGCACGCAGGAAAAGCTGCTGGCCCTGACCTGCGATCAAATGATAAAAGACCTGAAAATACAATTCCTCAAAGCCATTTTAAAGTCGCTGAATGGGATGGGAGATACAGGTGACTCAGAAAACAGTGGTGCAGGGGGAACACAGCTTTACCCTCTTCAGTGCACAGACCAGGCAAGCTGTGCAAGCCCACCCACCCTGGGGCTGAAGCCATGGTGATGGGCTGGAGAAAGCAGAGCTCAGGCTCCAATTCCAGCTACAGCCAGCCTCAAAATCTCCAGCATGTGCTGCCTGCAGGGCTTATTCCTCATGGAGAAGGTGGAAACCCACCCCATGCCCACTGGGTGTTTTGCCAATTATCTGGCTTAGCATAAAGAATGTGACCATCAGCAGAAGACAGATGCATATACAGATGTAGATTTTATTACCTATCTCCATGGAGCGCAGGAATGGTATAGCATAGCCGGCAACAAAAGAAATAAACCCGCTCACCGCGGGGTGATGTAACAAAAGGGGAAACAAACTGAACCACAAACTCAATAACAGAAGGAAGAAGGAACAAAGCAGTAAACTCAACAACAGAGGGAGAAACCAACCATATCCTGAATACCACCAGAGCCATGCACAGACCACCCTGGCAAATGCCAGAGAAGTACATTAGCAGGACATGATACATTCCACAGCAATACATGATCAAACCACAGCAGATACCAAAGGGGTATCAAATCCATTACCCTTGTCCTGTTTTCGGTATTCCTATCAAATCCGTTACCCTTGTGCTGTCTGATGTTCTTGTCCTGTCCTGCTGTTGCTGGGGAGTCCCGGTTGCATGGAGCAGTCAGGGGCCTTTCCAATAACAGGGGAAACCCTGCGTGGTGTGTCCACTCGCAGGTTGGCTTCCAAAGTTCACTGCAAGCGGGACCAGCTTTTATACTGTTGAATAAACAACTCAGGTTTCATAGACAGTCCTCAGAAATAACTTCAAAAGTGGGACACCTGATATTTTTCCTCCTTATTGGGTTCCATCCAAGGTCAGCCAAGTCTGGGAAGAAACTCAAAGAGGACAAGGCACCTCTATCTGCTTTGGTCCTAAATCATCCATTTCTCAGGAAAGCTATGTGTCTGTTCTCACAGCTAATCAGCTGATTTCCTAGCAGACAAAAATCCTCTGCTGGTTTCAGTCATACTGTCTGGTTGTGAGATTCATCCATATGTCAACTGTAATTCAGGGCCTATTGCTCAGGCCCTAGCACTTCACCGGCGTGGATTTCCAAGCCACATCTCTCATATTTCCCTTCCTCATTGTTATAAGCAGAGGTGAAACTGCATCCAAGAGCCCTCTCTCTGGGCCTTGCTAAGACAACCTCCTGTACCAAGATCACAGTAGTGTGTTTGGTACCTAACACTAAATAAATGTCCTGATTTAGCCCTGAAAAGGTGAGCTGCAGCCTGGCTGCTTTGGAGTAATTAACCCAAAACCTTCTGAAGCTCTGCATGCAATTTTTCCAGGAGCCGTGGGATGAGATGGATACTCTCTGCAGCACCCAGAGTGACTGCACAGCACCTTGGGGAGCTGCAGCCTGATTCACTGGTCCTAACAATCACTGGTTATAAACATCAAGGTGCATTTCTGAGCTGCTGGAGCCACTGGGCTTTCTACTCTGGGCCATCCCAAGTGCTAGTTAATATGGACTTGAAGAGACAGCAACCCTGAAAAATGTCTCAGGGTTAGAGAGACTATATTTAGCCTGGGTTTTGGGTGACTAATAGCCCCAGGACAGCAATGCAGACAGGCCAGAATATTTCAGCAAAGATGCTACCCAGCCCTGGCATAAATTGCAGGGACAGAATCAATGCAGAGCTCCTCAGAGGCACATCTGCAATCCCAGGCTTCAAGCAAAGGATTCTGCCTGGGCTCGCCCCGAGCCTGGCAGAGGGGAGTGCCATGGGGAAAGCTGTTTTGTCTCTGCCACGCTGAAGCCAAAGTCACGTTATGCTGACAGCTCATGGCAAAACTCCAGCAAGAACTGATGGGAGCAAGGAAGTCAAATTCTCAGAAGGCCCAACCAGCCAGATTTGTTAAGCTCTTGTATAAATCCAGGCCTTTATCCCAATGCTGAGGAGAGAGCCAAGTTGCTTTACAAGTCCAAGCTATGTGCTTAGAGAGCTACTGCACACCCTGCCCCAACCAGAGCTCGTTAGTGCAATCACTCCAACAAGTGCAGATGCTCTCTGGGATACATTTCCCATGCAACAAAGCACAGCTCTACCCAATAAAATGCGAATGAACTCATGCCCATTTGGGCTCTAATGAAACACTAACCATAATTCCATAAAAAATCAGTGAAGAGGATGGAATACAATGACAATTCAGCTGATCTTTATCTCGCATCCCTGGGCAACATGGGGTAGGCATGCCAAGTCCCATGGGCTAGGAGATGCATTGCTGATTTTGGGGGGGCTTTTAAATTTGAGTAAATAGGTGCAAGAAGGGATGACAAGCACCTGAAGAGAGGGTAGCAGATCAACCCAAAAGGGAGCTCTCTGAGGAGCTCAGCAGGAGGGCTGCTTCACCCCTGCTTACAGTCACAGCATGCAATGTGCTCTGCCTTGTTCACACGGCTAATTCAGCAAACCAGAGGGACTTCACCCCAAGCAGTAGCTCTGGCTAGGGTCAAATGGAGCAGTAGGTTTGTGCAGTTCCTTTAAGTGCGATTTGAGCCACAGAGACTGTAAGGGATAAACCCAAAACTGTGTGGGGCAGAACCTGTCCTCAGACCTGCCAGTTCATGGCACAGCAGTTCATGTTAGCAATGAAGCAGCTGCCATGACCAGCCCCACTCTGTACCGTGCTGTGCCTGGATGCTGCTTGCTGGTTATGGCAGGAGAAAGGCATGTCTCGCTACAGGTCCTTGCACAACTCAGCAAGCCTCTGCAGCTCCTGAGAAGGCAGCAGCTGATGGTTGCAGTCAGCCTGAGTTACCAGGTTTGGCACTTGGGGCTAGGTGCCCTGCATGCACCCTGGCTCTCCCCAGCCCAGGAAGGGTACTGACCTTACACTGTCTCCTTGGACTTCTCCAAAGCAATGGCTAATCCTTTCCATCAGCAGGTTACAGATGGCAGGATGGGGTTTTTGTTCCTGAAGATTGCTGAAGGTTTCAGACTGTCTCACTTACATGCTGCATGTTGACAGGACCTGCACTTGTTAACACCTGCCCTGCAGGCCCATTTACTCAACAGGGCAATGGGAAACCTCTCTATGACTGATCAGGACCTTTCTGGCTTGGAGCTGTTCTTGACCACAGCTCTGCCTGCCCTGAGCATGGAGATCTGCTGGGTCTGCCCACATTTGTCAATATCTCTCCTTCTGCTGTGAAACAGAGAAAGAAAGCTTAGGAGAGATGCATTATGGTTTTAGCTTTTCCTGTTGCTGGGAGGATAGCAGAGGTGATGGTGGGGTGGGAAATGCCACTGATGGGACTTGGTCTGCACAGTCACAGCAACTACCACTGCATCCAAAACCCGTGGGCACCAGCTGACTCAGAGGAGAAGGAAACCTGCATGTTTCCAGGGATGATGGACCAATGCCATACAGCCTTGCTGGGAATACACCCGGCATTCCCAAAGGCATGCTAAAAATCACACCATCACTGCTAATGAGCTTCTCACTGAGCCAATGAATAACTGTGTGCGTGGCAAAGCAGAAGTGGGGTTTCTCAAAGCCACTAGCACAGGACCTGCTGCCAGGAGGAAGCACAGATGCTCAGGGGGACCTTTGCTCTGCATTGCAGAGCAGGAGCAACGGGAGTGCCTTGCAACCAAGTGTGGGGAGCTGGGTGACAGAATTTACCCCATGCTCCCTGGATATGGGGATATTCTGATTTTAGGTGGCTACTTTAGGAGAAAAGACACATTTCCATCTCTTGAGGGAACTCAGCTACAAATGGCTCCAGTTTGGAGAGCTGAATCTCAGCCTACTGTTTAATAAAGAAAGGATACAGAAATAATTAGCCAGCTTGGGATCAAGGAAGGAAAGAGGATTTCTGCAACTTCCCCATGATCCTCTTCGGTTTCACACCATGTAGCATTTCACAGTATTACTTCTAACTAACTAAATGGTGCAATGGTCAGAAGAACTTTCTTGGCCTTCAACCCAGGTAGTTTGCCCATCTTGAGCACAATTCTGGATCTTAAATATCTGTAATTATACTACAAGTTTGGGTTAATTATATTAATGTGCAATGTGGCAATCCCAGAAGATAGATGAGAAATAATTTCAGGCAAATGCACAGAAAACGGAAAGATCAACAGAGAAACCTGTCTGTTCCTGGATTTGCACAGCTCCACAGTTGGTCTCCAACTGAAGGCTACTAAAATTTTTAAGCAAAGATTGAAAATGGACATTTCAGATAGGCCAAGGTTTAAAAATAAAAGTATTCAAGAAAAGAAAGGTGGTCTTGCTAATGAAAAAGTATTAGATCACTTGTGAACTCCAGCCAGCTAATTAGTGCATAAAGATTAGCCCTTAATTTTACACTGCCCACAAAAACCCATGTTCATCATCTCAATTAAGAAGGACACATCTATTTTGTCAGAGCACGAGGGCCTTGCCATTGACCCAAGGTTAGTGGGAGTCTATTTTCAACATCTGTCTTTTATGTGGAGTTCACTACTTAAATAACCTTAGTAGGAAAATAATGCCAGCTGGTATATTCATCATTGCACAACACATTCCTACTGGCAGAGCATTAAAACCGCCCTTTCTGGAGAACCAAGTAACATATGCTGCTTAATAGCGAGCAAATGTAACCGTGTTAGAGTAAAATTATGTATGGATTCGAGTGTGATGGGTATGTGTGAAAAGCATGAAAAACCCCATGTTCTTAGAAACATGTTATTCATCCCTGTCACACTGTTTTTACATGGTAGAAGTGTAAGAAAACTTGTAACCACGCACTTCATGCAAGGTTAGGCAGATCAGACACTGAAGACCAGAGAAGAGGTCTTTCTAGATTAATCATCCCCCACTTTCACAAGCATCTGAAAACTGTTAACCTGAATAAAAATACTCTAGTTTCATTCCAGCCCGTCTAAACTGCAGTGGGTCCAGATGTAAGCCTGCCCACTACCACTGTCCATCAGTAAGGGAAGGTCCCATGGTATACAGTTAGATAGTGCTAGCAGAATACAAATAAAGGAGGAATTTTTTTAATGGAGGTTCCCCTACATGCATCAAGCTGTCTCTGTCCTCTTCCATCCTCCATCTCCCTCTTCAAAAGAAAAAAAATTCAATTAATAGGGGAAAAAGCAATTTCCACAAAACTCATTGCTACTCTGCTAGCTGAGGAGGCAGGAGAAAAAAATCCATTATAAGAAAAATCATAGAAGGAGATGTAATTTTTGCCAGGGAACTATTTCTCTGTGTTTATACAGAAAGAACATGGAACTCTGGGCAAAGCTGGATCCCACAGAGCCACATCTGCTGAATGGGAAGAGCTAGCTGGTAAGGACCCTGTGACACGAGCTGCCAAAGCTCTGAGCTCTGCCTGTGGTGATGTCCCTGTTGCTCTCCCATGGTTCCTGCACCCACTTCATCAGGGGAATGAAACTGCAAGTGCAGGGCTGGCAGAAGGCTGGGAGCCCGTACCACCTCCCTTGGCACCCCACAGCAGCACCTCCTCAGAGCTGGCCAGTTGCAGCAGCTAATAAAATACCTTCAGAGTTAGACTTTAACCCAAGGTCAGCTCAGGCTAATGAAAGCAGAGAGACGTGGCAGACTAGTGAAGGCTTTCCCAGCACTTATGGTACTGTTCTCTTGATGAAGAATTAACTTATTACAAAATGACAGTTGAGCTTGAGCTCAATCGGCACAGGCTCCACAGCTCCAGGAATTAATGATTGTTGGTGGGGGGAACCACATACCTCACAATTTATGCTGCTGAAAATACAGGGAATGAAAGTAAATCTCAGAAATGTACAGGAGATCAGCCATAAGCCACAGGAGGGAAGCCTGAGAAACCTTGCTGGGATCCTAACAGCAGTAATTGGGAGGAACGGCAAATAACAGCATCATGCAGGGGACAAGGATTTCACTTTACTGAACCACACAAGGAAACGGCACCAACCCCAGTGCCCTGGGATGACTCACAGCCCCCCGTGGGCTGTGCGGGAAAAGGAACCGGGGAGGGACACAGCTCTTTCCTGGCTGGAGGTGCCACACGGCCCCAAGGATGGGCACAGAAAGGAGGGACCAGAAGGAGCAGGAAGGTAGCACCTGGTGCTCACTTGCCCTTCATGGGGTACACCACCTGGAGCTCAGCACTGGAGTCCAGTGGGAAGACCAGGAGCAGCCTGCAGCCAGGAACATCTCCTCTATCCTTTATTTCCTTCTGGTGCATTAGGGGAGGAGGAGTGTGATTTCCAGTGTTGGATGGGCTGCAGCATACCGAGGTGGGCAGCACAGTGAGTACAGGACTGTGACATACCCATGTGTCCTGGGAACCAACAGTTTCTTGGACCAAAAGGCTAGGAAAGGCCACGGGTAGGCAAGGAACACACGGCACCCACCTTACCAGGTGCAGATGTGCTGTGCACTGGGACTGGCAGTGTGCATATGGGACATGGCAAATGTAGCTGTGTCTTAAAAGGACACGCAGGATGAGATCTCAGAAACATGCAGCACAAGCCCAGGTGCACTTCTGCAGGCAAGGAAGAGGCACAGAGAGAGGCTTCCCAGATGAGTTTCAGCAGGGATTGCTGACCATCCAAAAGAAGTATGATTATTTCAGCTAAATAACAGAATATTACTAGTATCTCTAAACATATCAGCAGAAAGGAAAAAGCTCTGTAGAGGAAAAGGAAATTATTTAAGATACAGCTTTGGCACAGCAGCAAACATGCACCCTGGCCAGGAGGAGTCTCACAGATCAGAAGAGTGTCCCTAACCATCCCAGCCAGATGGGTCTGGTGGTGTTCAGCAGATAGCTGGGCATGAGCTGCCACACAGCAGAAACAGAGACAGCAACAGTCCCAAGAGCCCAGCTGTCAGAGGGGTAGGGCAGCAGAGAGCCAGGGGTCCTGCCAGCAAGGTACTGAGGCATGAAGCATCACTCTCTCCCACTGCCCTTGCTGCCCCAGAAGCAGAATGGCCCCTGCCAGCCTGCCCTGGCCTGCATCTCCCTTGTGCATGGTCCTAGCTCTACTAGGGCAGCAGCAGATGTCAGGGAATAAAGTGGCTGGAAAGCAGGATACCTCCCAGGAGGATGGTTGGCTTCATCCAAGAGGCATTTCTGAACAAGGCTTCGAAATACCTGACAGTTCACTGTTTCTGCGCTGTGCAAGGAACTCAAGCTTGCACGAGGGGAATACACTGGAATACCTGCTTAGCCTATGAATCTGATCAGCAATAAATGGACTAAACCCCATTTTTAGAAGACTGTCTTAAGCCACCCTACCACAGTGCTGTGCTGCTGCCTGTGTCTATCAAGGACTTCCCTTTGCCATGGGCATGCAATCCCACTGCAGCTCCAGCAAACACATGTAATCACCCCGATTCCCGCAAGCAGCTGTAAGGTATGCCCAGCTGCAGGTATGCCCACACACCATGTATTGGCAGGGTGCTCACACATGGGGTGCCAGCAGCACCTCCCTGCTCCTTCCTGGGGCTATGAGACAGAGGCAAGGACAGCAGGGAGATTTGAGCATCCCTGTGGTGTGGTCATTTTTCTTGCGCTTCCCTCTCCTGCTGCCCAAACCTGGGACAAAACCAGCCTGCAGCACTTGTGCCCATGGAGTGGATGGCTCCCATCACAAGGCGTGGGGTCTGGGGGCAGGACCAAAGTTTCCACTGGCTCCATTGGCAAACAACCAGCATGTCACAGGCAAACACACCGGACACACCTCTGCCATCCTGCCAGCTTGGGTTTGAGCAGCTCCTCAGGCTTAAATTACCCACGTCATCCTGTCTAGACCCCAATGTTGGTGGTTTTGGCAGTAAACTTTAACCAAATGCCATAGTAATTTCGAAGTGGGGGAGGAGTAATGAAGTACTGGATGCTTGTTCTTAGGCTTAACGATGCTTTTTAAAACTCTTCTGCAGTTCCTCAGAGTTTGCATTTGGACATATGGGAAAATGTGGCTCTGAGGTACATGTGTTCATCTGAAATAAGACATGATTTCAGATTTTGCTTTGTACTGACAAGGTCAGTGCCTATTTTCCCATTCAACTTCAGGTTTAATTTTGGTAACCGTCTGTGACGGTTGTGAGTACTGATGGGTATAAATGGGAATTGGTCTAAAAATACCCATGTTGTGAGAACAGCAGAGCAGAGTTAAGGTTGCTACTTGAAACAATCCCTGGATCACAGCATACCCATTTATCACACAAAATGTGCTTCCAACAACATTAAATATTTCACAATAAATTCCTCTTGCTTGGTTTGCTGTTTCCTACCAGATATCCGATAGCTGCCTTGATCCACTTCCTCCAACTCCTCCTCACTACCTCCAAGTTTCACAAGTTGAGCTGCCAAACTGGGACACATACACAAGCCATCTTCAGGCTAAGCAGTTTCACAGGAATCTCAGAGAAATCAGAACTGGTAAAAATGAAATCAATATCAGTCACAGGGTTAAATAAACAAAGTTCCTTTAAGTAACAGCTTATTTTCACCTCCCCAGACTTCCATTTACAAGATGATTTACTTTCCTTACAAGAAACCCTTAGAGGATTCACGATTCCCTGTCCCAGTCTTAAGGTTTGTTTGTTTAAAAACCCTTAAAATCAGAGATTCAAAGGAGACCTGAGACACATCAGTGTACCTCCCCTGCCAAGGCAGCCTTTCATGGAAGCCCAGTACCATGCAGGGGGATGCAGCAGTATGGCACACAAGGGATGCAGTGGTGCTGCAGGAGCACACCTCCCAGCAGCAGCCCTCAGCTCCACCTCATCAAAGCCAACAACAGCTCCCCATGCACAGTATTGTTCACTTCATTGGGGCTTAACTAATACCAAGCTTATAAAAGAAAGCTGAGGACCCCATCCCAGTACAACCACGTCATTTCTCCCCCAGCTTGGGCACACGCAGCGGTGGGTCTGAGTGGGAGCGACCACTCATGAGCTGGGAAAACCAGCACTTCTCAGCCAGGTGTGAAGGTTGATGGAGACCACGCCACAGGCTAGTCCATAGCCTTGAAAACATCTCTAAGCCCCTTTCAGAAATCTAAGGAAGCAATAATAGCATAGACTGGACCTGTGTGGGAGGGGACAAGCTTCCACCTGTCTTCACATGCTGCCATCTCCGATGACCAAGCATGGCATGTGCAAATTAACCGGTGTGTGGGTGTGTACCGGATACTAGTCAAACTGGTTGCAAAAATAACCAGGGCTTTGAGCTGCTCCCTTCAGTTAATGAAAACAAGGAGCAGGCTCTGCACGCATCTGCAGGCACTGCTTTCACACTGCTTTTCACAGCCCTGGAGATACAAGAAGAGAGATGAGCTGTACAGGTTTTAATATTTACCACCTGTTGCTAAGATAAGCAGAAGCACATTCCTTGGAAACCCCACATCTGACTGGAATTTGTGGTATTTTTAATTAGATACACATCAGTTCAACCTATGCAGGCAATGGCAGTGGGTGCATAAGCTCTTTGGTGACATCTCCCTGTAGTCGCCCTCTGAAGAAGGTAAGAAGCTACAAGAGCCTATAAATGGCCTCCACTCATCCAGCCTTCAGTGGGTTTGAATCCACATGCTAGAATGAGCTTGGCTTAAAGTAAAGTATTGCCATCTGCAGAAGTTTAAGTCATGCCTATTTACAGTAATCCCTGATTAAACTCCTGCCTTTTTTCTGGCACCAGCAAGACCTGATGCCCTGTGGACCCAGGAGTGCTGGGTGCTGAGCAATGCCCGGACGGGCACCTTCCTCTGCCTCAGCAATAAAACAGTATTTCTATGTTAAAGAACAGCTTTCTTCCCAAAATGTTTTCTTTCAAAGACAGATCTTTCCTCAAAGCAGCTGAGATAATCCCCACCTGCACGGAGGGGGCCGGAAGCAGGGCTGACACCACAGAAGAGCGCAGTCACCCCAAACCCACCCCGAGGTCAGATGACAAGGAGAGGGGCGCTGTAAGAACGTACCCACGCAGCACTTCAGGAAGGTTTTGGCTCAGCAAAGCCAGCCGAATCCAAACACGTTGAGATTTATACCCCAGGTTGTGAAATACAGGATTTATTTTGGTGGTTTTTTACTGCTCAAAGTGCTGCTCTCCCCGAGTTGCATAAAAAGCTTGAGTAAGACCAGTTGAGAAGGCAGATGAGAATAACCAGGCAGAAGAGCAGTGACAAACTGAAGGAAGGCAACCTGGTAATACTGTAACTAAATCAGCAATTACGAAATTCAGACAATTAATAAAGAATGAATGAGCAGCAGCATTAAACACTTGGTGCATCAGAAACAGGCCAGTCCTGTGGGGCTCATTAGATGCCAGTGGTGCTCAACAATGTTTCTGGGTTGTAACTAGAGAAAAGAGGTAATTATTCATATCACACTTGTTTCATAGTTCCTATTTCAGCAATAACTAATGTGGGTATTAAAAATCATTCACTAAATTCTACATGTTAAACTCAAGTCAGAATAACATCCTTTAGAGATCTAGAAAGAATTATAGACTCAGATCCTTGAAAAAAAATCCAAACATAAAAGTTCCAAGATTTTAGGGAGAGTTAGAAAATAGCCAATGCAGGACTTAATGTCAAGCAAAAGAATCACAGTACAACCTGGCACAGCACTAGTTCTATGCAAGTTTAGATCCTAAACTATGTCAATGAAATTAAAAATGTACCTCCCAAAGTGTTAGGCTGGTTAAGAAACTTAGAGAATACATTGCTGTTTTCCCTTTTGTATACATTTTGTAAAAAATGTTATCTCTAACAGGCATACAACCCAGATTATGACAAACTCTGCCTCACCAGTGGATCCCAAAAATGAAGCAATGACAGAGAGATGACAGAAAAACACCATGCTCGCAGGAAACCCCACAGGAAGGAGAGCACAGCAATGCTCATTTATATGCAAGTCTGGAAGAAAAAGAGTATTTGCTATCCAGGCCAAGTGCACAGGAATTTGGCATCTCCTCATGTCAGGTTGGTCGTATATGACATTGGCCAAGCAGCCTCCCAAAGGAAAACGGAACAGAAACTGCATCCACAAGATGCACAAAAATCTTGAAAATCCTAAAAAAACCCTGGAGATATCAAAAGGTGTCATCTCACTGAAAAGGACACTATGAAGAGTGTGGTCCTGGCCACATGAGCAGGGCAACGTGCAGTAAAACAGGAAGGTGACATTATTTCAAAACAAGGCACTGTTGAAATCACTACTAATATAATCCATCCTGACACAACATGTTCTGCTTTATCCTACACTTCAAAGATGCAAGAGAAAAGAGTTTAGAAAAAAGCAACAAGAACTTGAGGCAGGTTTCCTAGACTCCTAAGTCCCAGAGGTTAAAACAAACTCTCTTTAGCTTATCCAAACAGGAGGCTTGGAGGGGACTTGCCTGCAGCTCATACGTGGGACTTGGGGAGAGCTTCCTCACAATGAAGGCTCTTGGACTTGAGGCAAATGCAGATCAACTAGCTGGGAGTAGAAGTAAGACCCACTCAAACCACAGAGAAACATCTTTTCTCACAGAGAGGTCAACAGAACCTGTACCCCAAATCACACACACCACCAGCTTTGGGCCAGTTACTCCAGATTTTTCTTTTTTAGATATTATTTCTTAGCATTTATGCAGAGGTCAGCAGAGATGTGCTCTTTGCGTTTCCAGTACTGGAGAGATACACACACATTCCTGAAGTTCCTGGGGATGAGGGATTGTTTGAAGGAGTACAAAGCAATCTCATCCATCATGTTAAGAGAGAGCAAGAAAACGTCATTGGAGCAAAATGCCAAAACAAAACTGGAGGCCTTGGAGGGAAAAAGAGATGGCTCTCTATAGTACATATCACTATTGCAATCCAAGAACATCACTGTGGGTTTGTTTCCACTTAAAGAGTTAAACTGAAATTTAACCATCTTTGCTGAAGTTTCCTGCAGTGAATACCCACTTCAGGCCAATTTTTGCAGTTTCTGCTGAAATAGATCAGCAGCTTCCCTAGGTGAGCATACAGCAAGGAGAACTGCTTTTGTTGGTTTTGTTTTGGTTTTTTTCCACCATGTTAAACTCATGCTGGTGAAGACCAAGCGACAGATTAAGAATCACTAGGATCCTCATTCTCCATCAGGGAAGCCTGGCCTGAGAAGGAAACAATTTTTTCTCTGAAAATGCATCCAAATTTAACTACATTCTTCATCTAGAGTCTTTGCCCTGAGCAGACCTCACAGCAGCCTGAGAAAGTCCAATCCCTTCCAAAATCCCAGTTGAAGCATATCACTTCACTCACTAACTATTGTCCACAAGGACACTGGAGTAGCTGGGGACTGTGTCCATGGCCACAGGCCAAACTGAGAAGCAGCAGCCCCTGTGTGGCCATCGCTGCCTGGGCATGGGGTGAGGAGGTGAGGGCAGGAGGAGGTGGGGGACCTCAAGGTCTTTCAGCGTGCTTTGCACACTACAGCCCTTCTCGACTGGGAGAGTGCTTGGCTCCTTTATCTTGTTCTTGGCTGTGCTTGTTGTTCTGCTGTCCTACAATAGACACATCCTTTCCTCCAGTTCCCTAATTAAACAAGATCCATTCCACAGACCCGCTCACACAATAGTTTTTGCAGCCTCTCCTCTTAAACAGATGCTATCCTTTCCTCTGCTCCCACGCGCCACAGGAACACGCCGTAACACAGCCACCCTTACAGCCACAAAACCCCACGCCAAAATCCTTCTCACCTTGCTGCAGGCTGCAAGGCAGGCTCGGACGCTGCTCTTCCCTCTCAGCCATTTGTGTACAGCATTCCCTGGAACAAACCTTCCTACTGCACCAAGCCAAAACCACCAAGAATTTATTTCAGCCCTGGAGAAACTGGGGCACGTGGCATTTTTCTGCTGCCGCTCCGTGCTTTGCCTCTCTTCTGAGGTGATGCAGCAGAAGAGCACACTTCAACAAATTAAGTCAAGGGGTCCTTGGCCTTCAAGGACCAGCAGAAAAGCACAAGAGCAGAAAGGATCATACACAAGAGTAGCATTTGAAGTGTTCACTTCAGCTTGGTTCAATTTTAATTCAGTCCAGTTCCCTGTGCAGGGATGTCTCCCTCGGAAGGAGTCTTACAAGTCACTTATTCTCCCCATGTCTCAGTTTCTCATCCATAAAACAGATATTAAATATTTCTTGACCCTTGCACCCCTGCTTGTGAGGTTTTTTTACTCTTTGCTCTCCTTTTCCTGAGCTGTTCCTCTCCTTAATCATAAAGCAAGAGCCAGGTATCATCTCTGGACACACTCATGCCTGGTGGAAGAGGCAACTGCCCTGGATACAGCTGCCTGTGTCTCGCTCAGGTCCAGGCAACATCAGCTTCAGCGGTCAGCACAAGACAGCAGTTGGACTCCACTCCACCCCAAGAGTAAAACGCTGCCATGACGGCAGCAAACTGATGAAAGCCTTGATTTATTAAAAAACATGGGAAAAGTCCATGTTGCAGTAAACCAGAAGAAAAAAACCCTCAAAATAAAAGCAACACTATGCATGTGAAGACAGACAAACTTAAGGGGACTGAAAAAGGGGGATAGGTCCAGCTCTCCACTATGCTGCCCAGAAACATGCTGGGAGATATCAGGATGAATTGCAGACCCTGAAAGCAGCCACACCTCAGCATGCCCCTCTCAAACCCATTTTCTCCTCTCAACAATCTCTCCAGTGCACCAGGAACTTACTCTTATGCACAGTTAGGAACTTACTCTAAAATGCAAAGATAAGTTGCAATGGTTATCTTTGGCATCAAGTTTCTAGCAGCAGAAGAGACTGTCACCTTTTTGTGACAGTGGTGGGACTAGAGAGAGTGTTATGACTGATGACACTGAACACAGACCTTTCCCTCTGTAACAGTACTTTCTGCAGAGACTGAGTTAGAGGGTCAGGCAATCAAGGACATCTCTGCCACCTTGTAGAAGGAGCAGAGAGCTATCAAAGGACAATGGTTTCTGTAAGAACTCTT
>JAVSBS010000312.1:0-15916 GCA_033124195.1 Coracias cyanogaster
GTTTTCAGTCCTGGGGCTTAAATAGCTGGTAGTATTTTCTATATATTTATTAACTCTCAATGGATTTCTTGTCCATGGTTTTGTCCAGTCTCCCTTTAAAATAATGTAAAATTTTATCATCTCTGGTATCCTTTGACCATGAGGTCCATCACTCAGCTACGTGTTTGTTGTCGGCTACTTCTATGTGAGTTTTTTTTTAACTGCTTTCATACCCTTAAATTGCTGTGTCAGACTGATAATCAGTCTCTGTCATTGTCTTGATGTCATCCAGGACTTGAGAAACCTCTGCCCTTGATCATCCGTCCTCTCTTAGGAATTTGGCTGCCTGGGCTCAAGCACATCTAAAGCAACTGCTCAGCCTTGAATCAGAGTGCCATTTGTGACAGAGCTGTGAGATGCCTCCGTAGCGGTCTACACCCCACTTACTTGAGAGAGGAAGTGAAACTGAATTGCTTGATTGTAGTCCTTGCTACCTTGCATGCCTGTGCCTGGTGAGGAGCCTCACCAAGATGGACCCTGTAATGCATTTTTGACACTAGTAAGAAACTGATTAAGATGCAATTTATTGGAGATGATAACATGAAACGGAAAAAGGAGATGGCATAGGTAATTTCATTTCCCTTCATATAGTGGGAACCCCAAGATGTGCAGCATTGGATGGATCTCTATTCAGGGCACAGCACACTATGCATATCCCACACACGCATCCCATCACATGGTGTGATGTTTACAGCTTTTATAGGTATGTTCTTAGAAGTAAACAACTGTTTATCATTTTTACTGTCAAAGAAAAGTATGTGGAAACATGCTACTTCAAGATAAAGACAATGTTGTGCAGGCAGCAGCATCACCAGGTGCCAATTCAGAACCATCTACAAGCTCCTCCATTATAATTATCAGGCAAAGTTTATCCTGCAGCTACAGGGCATGTTCAGCACAGTATAGGGCTGGAGGGCAAGTAATATGTGCAGTTTAACATAGCACAGCACATGCCTGTGCCTGATCATACGTGTCACTGACTCCTCAATGTATAACAGTCTTCATGTTAGAACGACTACAAACCCTGACACATGGACTTAACCTCCAGGCTTGATATTCGACCTGCCTCATTGTTACGGATTTGTTTGGGAGTCATTGGACTTTAGCGGTAGTATTGCAAATTGTAGCATTGAATACCTTATTGGAGAAGCTTCTGCCCTGCTGGCCTTGCTGTCACCTGCTGCCCTGGGTCCTCTTTCTTTGCTGAGCAGCCTTTCCCTTGCTACTGCTTGACAATCCCCTCTCTGCTGTCGTTTTTCCGGATTGAAGAATCTTGCTCACTAGCCAAAAGAAACAGAAAACCGAACCACTGATCCATGTCAAAGCCTTTCCAGTGGCTATGTAGCTTTCAATTTAATTCAGCATGCTGTGCTTTCTCAAATATCATTTGGGAGCCCAGGACAGCTTCTCCCCTGGAGTCAAGGAGGGTCTCTGAATGTTCTTCCTCCGTTGACTGTGATTAGAGCATACTGCCTGCAAAATCTTGTGCCTTCAGCCATGGAACTGACTTGCTTAGGAGAAGGTAGGCCCTTCTTGCAATGTGCAGAGAAGTGTGAATGGTCTCAGACAATTGTATTCTTCAAAGGGCAGCTCCAACCCTTCCTCAGATGACAGAAGGAAAGGTACACTTAGTGCACAGAGCACTTCTAATGTTGTCCTATGCAGCATTAAGACGAATGTGATTGCATGTGACTGTTCCTGTTCCACAGAACCCTGGCAGTACTGTGTATCCAAAACAACACAACGCATGTAGCAGATGGACAGATGGCAATTTATTGACATATCAACTTCAATCGTGCTGCCAGGGAACAAAAGGGACTGTTGAACAATACTTAAGGCTTCATGGGAACTAGGATTCATGCTTTTAAACTGTTGCGGAACTTCAGAACTCAGAAGCAGCAGGCAGTGTTTGCTCCCCTCATTGCTTCTCTTCCCTCCTCCGTCATTCCCTCTCTGCACTGCTCTTTGCAGAATTGCTTCTCATGGGAGTTGCAGCAGCCACGTTCACCACTGCAGCACCTTTACAGCAGGTCCTGCTGGCCTAGCCCAGCGGTGCTGCACAGTTCTGGGTCCAGCAATTGATATGGGGTATAGATTTGAATCTGCACTTTTACCCCTCATTTGAGCCTCTATGGAGGATGTTTTCTCCCTCATAAACCAAATAACTCTATCCCTTCTACAGTATTTGACTATTATATTTTTTCATTTAGGTCACAGATCAAAATTCCTCTGGACTTTCATCAAATAATATTTCTGTCCTTTTCTTAAAAAATTACTGGGTTTTGAGGACAGTGCCACAGGTCTACATTTTCAGTATATTGATCAGAATTACCTACCTGCAACAAAATTAAAATAAGAACAAAATTGGAACCTACATTAAGCTCCCAAACCTAATTTTCAAGAGATGTTTGTCTTTCAGAAGATTGATAGACATCACTTCATATCCCTAGCGACACCTCATGGCCCAATTTAAAACAAGCCAAATAGTTCTGTTTCACAGGGAGGACGTTTAAGTGGACTCTGTGCCTTGAAACATGTAGCTTAAGGAAGCCATTTTATAATCTCAATTATTTTCCCCATTTCATTTCTTTAAAATAATCATCAAGAAAAAGAACAATTAAACAAGAGAATAGCTTTTTTTTTTTCATGTTATGTAATTAATACTTCCATAATGAATGTTGATAGTTTTATTGTCATTGTGCCTAGAAAGTGCAGAGTGACAGACATGCTTATTTCAGTTTAATAACAGTTTTATAATTGTTTAATAACCTTACAAACTCTGTTCCTTAGGACAATATTTTACAAATCCTGCTTTTTTATTTTATTTTTTTTTTTACTTTCAGCAGAAGTCTGACTGCTTTTGGCTATAAGGGAAGCGGAGCATAATTTACACAGTAAACCTTGAAATGTCATATCTCTTGAAATACTTTTTTAACTTGAATACTTGTATTAGCCATAGCTAGTCCTTTATGACTGTCTTGGGAAGACCAGAATTTGCAGTTTTCTCATAGACTTCATAGGAGCTATTTCCCTGTTGCCAGCATCATCATTTCAAGTTATATTTAATGCTGACTTTGCAAATGGTTGAGGCAGATCCACATACCTCAATGTATCTTGTTTTTAAGCTCTTTTTAATTACTGATACTGTAATTTGTAATTATACATGTGTATCCAAGCAGAATGAAGATTGCTCCACTCAGCAATTAACACTAATAATCTTTTTAATCAGATAAACTGTAACCTAAAGAACTTTCCCTCTAAAGACTTTGAAATAGGAAATAACATCTCTAGAGGACTATTACTTATAGAGGCAATAAGAAAGACTTCCTCATATGAGTCTTGTGGGTATTGAGAGAACTGAAGCAGTCCACCTTTTGAGACAAACACTCTTCTCATGTTTTCTTAAGTTACATCTCTTACATATCACCTTGGTATATTTACTGAGGACACTTAGAGGAAATCTTTTTAAACTCTCTGGAAATACCATAGCAAATTTTTTAAAAAATTGTTATTTTATATGCCATATGGAGATAAGCTCAACGTAAGAATAGGAGCTGTAGGGTTTACCTTCCTTAAGCTCAAAATATATGGGCTTCACATATGGGTACGTTCTGGTTTTGAAAATAGGATCTAAATCCTAGCCTAAACCACTTCTGTCAATAATCAGTACCTGTTAGCTCATATGTTTCAGCTTGTGTGGTGCAACAACCTGGAACAGATGCTGATGTGTTTAGTTTACAATGCTTTTATTAGAATAAATAGAAGGATCACCACTTAACATTCACAAAATAAATGCTTTATCACTGGAATGATTGTGGGAGATTATGTCAATCAGGAAGGTGTTGTATTTAAAGATGATAATTTGTGAAGAAATGGTAGATTTCCTGTGTGTTCCCTCAGAACAAGAGACACACCCCTGTAGTTTGTTCAGCACAAAGAAGTCCAAATGCATTCCTGGAAGAAGAATGCTTTGCTGAAGTTTCAAATTTCACCTGCAAGTTGTCTAGGCATCAATTCAGGGATGGTTGCCCAGCAAGTTCAACAGAAAGGAACAGGACTATTCTGAATGCTGTGTTTATTTCACAGAATTTCTATAGAGAAACCAGATTCTCAACAGCAGTGGCAGGATTTCTCACAAAAATAAATACATTGGACCTGTCTCTCCAGTTATTCAATGATGATGGGAAATATTCCTAATCTCCTGAAATTCTCATTCAATCCTGAATATAAGTCCTGAATACAAGTTGTGTAAGCAGAATACCTGCACCTAAATATCTGAAAAGTCACACACTCCTTCAAGAATATCTCTCTAGATACTGAAGGCTTTCCACGTGGAGAAAATACTGAAGAGATGATATTATACTACAATGCTACAGTAAATGGGGTCTGTTTCTGAGGGGAAGGCAAGCATTATTTCCAGATTTTTCCATCTTTAGGGTGAACGATATCTACCAAAGAAGAGGATGATGTTGGTTGGAATGTGTTTGATCAGGAAAAGGAAAGGGTGGTCAGCCCTAAACTCTTCATACTCAGGGGTATGTTTGATGTCTTCCATCACACCCGCTGAGTCTGCTATTTCAGTGCCCTCTTCACTGACTTCTATGTATGCCTTATGGATGGCCTCAGATATCTTCAGGCTCTCTGCTGAAGAGATGCCAGACAGATTGCCCAAGGGGGTGAACAGGTCAGTCATACCCAAGGCCATTAAGACAGATGTGAGGTTATATTTTTCTTCAATCTTCATGCATGGGAGGTACACATTCACCCTCTTCTTTTCCATCACATTAGGACTGGTCCATTCTGTAAGTTTTTCAAAGCTGATTTTGTTCTCAAGCTGCAGAGAGAAGCAGGGAATGAAATGGCTGGCATGCAAATACAGCTTCTTCCTACCATTCATTTTAATCAGTTTATCATAAAAAAAACCAAACCAGGATGGGTCCTGAAGTGCATCCTATCAGCATCCTTCTTGTAGTTTGTTACTGGGCTTTCCAGTACTGTCTGTGCCACTGTATTTCTATTCTGTTCCTTATCCACCTGACACATCCTCTTCTGTCCAACTAATCTTGTGTCTCACGAAGCACAACCCAACAATTTCACACCTAGCAAATTAGTCAGAGAGTGAAAGAGATTGCAAAAAAAGTCCATGAAAATTTTCCTACCATTGATAGTACCTAACAAATGCAAACACATCTACATCTTTAATAAATCTACTTTATAGCAATATCTTCCACGCATTTCCTTTCCATCTCTATATTTAAAACTCTCTGAAGTCTTAACTGGTGAAGTATTATTGGTCAGTTAGTTTAGCTTGATTGATTTCACTGTTTAAAAATCAGTAATATTTTATTAAGAGCATACTTAATATAACTTTGGTTTTTATTCTATGATGACATAATCAAAGCAAATGTTGAATGCAGCCCATTCATGATGTTTAATGAGGATGTTGTTAAAAAAATAATAATTACTGATTTCTGCAAAGAATGCCTAATTCTCATCAATTTTAGCAACATTTCCTCAAAAGTTTATATGGTGGGGTGGCTGAAATTACCTCTCAATAAAAAAAAAATCCACTCATACATACATCCTCTTCTGTAGGGTTACAGCAGCACTATGGCCCTTTACCCTTGTTTTATTAGGTGGAGACCAGGGCTCTCCTAAGAGGCCAGTCTATGCCTGAGCATCTGGTAGCACCTGGGGGACTTTTATGCTCCCCTGCCTGCCGCAGCACAACCATGGTGTGGGCACCTGGGATGTAAATGGACAGCAAAAGGTCTGGCAGCAGCCAAGTTCCACTGAAGTGGCAACTCTTCTGCTTCCCCTCCCAGGGCCATACCTGCTCTAGGCCAGAGACATCATCAGGCAACAGCACCAACATGCTCAGCTCTCCACTGGCGTATGGAAGCTCCAGGATCTTCATTTTCTCTGCAGCCACTGTTGCCACTTTGAAGGTACTGTTCTGACACATCATTTGCACAGGTTGGCTTTCTTGCTGAAAAAACAACAAAGAGAGATGATGTGACCAGGGAGCAATCTTCTCTTCAGGCAAGCAAATATACAAGCCCTTTTAAAGGGATAGGACCCAATCTTCAAGGATGTTGCCTTTGAAGAAGAGCTGTGGCTCCACTTTTCTCTCTTTCCTGCCGGTGTGCCCTGGAAGCCTGGTCAGACAACAGGTCTTGCAAACACTCCTTGACCTTAGGCCCAGGCAGTGAGACACCCAGATAAATCACCTGACCTGTAACAGCAGCAGGTTGTATCTCAGACTCCTGGCTATGTGAGCCAACAGCTGTCCTGGCCAGAAGCTGTGTCTGTGCTCTCCTACCTCTGTCACACTGAAAGGCACTTTCCGAGTGTGTTCTTCTTTAAACGCTGTCTTCCATATCCCTTTGAAGTAAATGGCATTCAAAAGGACCAGCACAGTATGGAGATCAACAGAGCCTGGTTCAAGGAAATCTTGGATCTGTCCTTTAAGGAAAAAGCAGGGCAGAGAATGGTCATTTTCATAGCAGTAGTGTTGCATTTTAGTTGCTTGACTTGACTTCCTGTTCTTCAACGGTCTGCATGTGGAATTCAGGTTCATGAGGATGACTTAAACAGAATGACTGACACCTGGCCAGATATTTCTGCAAGAAGACAGGTAAATTCAAGCATGGTTTGCATCTCTGTGAATACATATAGCCAGTGCTCACAAAAAGAGTTACACGGAAAAGAAGGAAAAGCAACAGGAAGCAGTAATATAGATTTTACGTTCCTCAGTGTGCTGCTTTCTCACACTTCACTCTTGTTTTTCCTCTCAACCTCAGCACAATAAAGGTACCCACCTTTCTTTCCCACCATCGACCGAGCATGTGCATCGCTTTCTCCCCTGGAAGCCCACGTCTTACCCATCATGCATATCATTGTAAAATTATGCCAATATTCTACAGAAGATGGTACTAACCTTGAATGAGTTAAGCTCTCCAGACACAAAGTGTGCATATAAAGTGTGCGTATCCTGGCACTCCTGCCTTTGCCTGATATATTTGAAACACACGATCACTGCCACACAGGTGCAATACAGTTATCCCGTTCCACAGAAAATATCCACTAATGGGAATCGGAGGAGGAAATTTCTCCTCTTACTCGTTCCAGAAATTGTTGAAATACAGTTACAAGAAGGAAGTATATTTCAAAATCTTGTCTGACCTTACCATTTGTCTGATTTTCCACCCAGGAATTAATGAGCTGTCTGGCTTCATCTGATGCTGTTTTGAAGTTGACCATTTCTAGACCTGCTCTGTACAGTTTCTTCACACATCTTAAGTAGATCTGTAAAGACAGTAATTGTAGCTACCAAACTAGTGTTTTTTTAAAACAATATGAAGATAAAATAAAATAAAATATGGCCGAATCAATTTTTATCTGATGCCATGGTTAGGCTGTTCTCACTGCTTGCTTCCTGGAAGAACCGGATAAAGCTGTGCCAGAAAAATTAGTCTGATCCATGACATCTTCAGATCTGACGTTTTTATTACTTGACTAGTTAAGAGTATATATTAGAAATCTTTGAATATTTTATTGAAGAAAGCTTGATCCAAAAACACTGTTTCAGGTTCATTTTGGAGTGTTTTATTATCATTATGTCCACTCCTTTTTTTAAAAAAAGCATTTTTTCCTATTTTTAAAGATGAGTTTCTTTGATTTAGAATATTTGTATATTTTCTTTTGAAAATGTGAAACGACATATTTTGACACTTTGAAAAAAAATCCTGAGGTGAGGTCTACAAGTGAAGAAATGTGCTGAAGTCAAATTATTTCCTGAAAAGAAACAACCTATTAAAATGAAAATACTTTTGGGGGAGCAAGCAGGGAGGGACGAATTACATTACCAAATAGTTTTGCTTATGTCTCCATTCATTTTTTAATAGGACCATGTTTTTTGCCTGGAATTGCTTTCCATCCAGGATTCTCAGGGCTATGGTGATGGGAAAAGCCATGGAAGTCCACACCGGTGGGGACCACTGGATTAACAGATCACCTGCTCTGGCCCATCCTCTTGGATTACAGGTTTAGACGGAGTTTAGTAAGAAATCACTCTAATGTAAAACTCACCGGTAGGATTGAACTTGTCTTTTCAGCATAGAGTCTGCTGGCAATGTGGAGAGAATAATTGGCTTTTGGTGCAGCGATCTCAGAGAGAAGTTCTTTAAACAGTATGTGGATATTCACAGACTTGCCACACTGAGTTGTTGATAAGAACATAAAAATGTATAGCTGTTATCTTATTTTACTAGGAAGAGAATTATTTATAAGGTACAAATAACATGGGAAAATGCACAGTGTTTTGACATATGCAAATTAACATGTACTACAGTCTAAAAGCTCTGTGGGAGGGATGTGCAATATAAGCAACTAATGATGTACAATTAATTCGTAGCATATGATGACACTAGGTGATAACTAGAAGAAAACCTCAGTGATTAACCTGAAACTGTATGTCTCAGGAGTGAGGTGACTAAAAGAAAAATTCAGGTGTTAGTTATTGCAATAGGCAAGTTGTCATAGATCTAGAGCCTCTAGTTCCCAGCTTCTACTAGCATTTTCATGGCAGCTTTCTGCTAAAGCTGCAGGTATGAGAAGAGCACTAGATGACAAGGGAGTCGGGAAGTATCTCATATTATAGTGAAAAAGATCTCAACTCTCTAATGCCCTAAGAATAGTGTTCCAAGTGACACAGGCTAAGAGCATGAAAGAAAAATGCACAATGACAAACAGTGGCTGGGAGGACATCTTTGAGAAGGACAATTGTGTTGAACTGCTCCTTTCTAATGCTTAATCAGCCACTAAATGCTCTAGCTGATATTACCTTCATTATTCTTTATTAAAAAAAAATTATTCTTGTTCTTTGCAAGTCCCACTGTGTGCTTGCGGATCACAAGTGGGTGGGGACAGGCCAAGGAGCATGGCTTGTTTTATCTTCACAGAGTCAGCAGATTAACATGGAGGAAAGCACACAGGTGGTATCAAGGTACTGGGACCCCTGATGGTGCTCTTGGGGTAGCAGTGGGAGTCAGAGGCTGGCAAAGTTCCTATAGCTCTTGGAAGAGCATGGTTACTTTTCAGCCTTTGAGGCTTCTGGGCTGTTTTCTGACAAAGCATCTTCATGCCCCACTTTGAGGTCTCAGCTGCAAGTCTGGCTGCTGTACCCTGGCTCCAGGTGCTGTGTCCCTTTCCAGTGCTGTCTCCCAGCAGCAATCACAGGTGTGCAGATGCTCATCTACACAAGAAGGTAGCCTAGCGCCCAAAGCATCCTATCCTGTCCTGTCACTTCTTCTGGTGCCTGTCATCTTTTTCTGGTTGTTTTTTTTTTTTTTAACTTAAATTTCTTAAATTAAGAGCATTTGCAAACATTTGGGAAGGTGTGGAACCTACTTGAAGCACAGTCAGAACAGTTTATCCTCAGGAAAAAAATATGAAAGAGAAATAAATGTACCTTAGATTTCTGTACCTTGGTCTGCATAGTTCCTCCAAGTCCTGCAATTTTGTCAAAGTGAAGAACCTGCAATTAATTGAAAGTAGCAATAGAAGAAATCAAGTCCACTGAGAGTCACTGATGTTTGTGTTGAATCTAAACTAGGATTAAGCAGGTCTGATTAGCACATAGATGAACGGGAGAAGTTTCATGTGAGTTTGAAATCAGTTTTTTTCCTGCATGTGCCACACTGAAAATTTGTATGATGCTCAGCTTAGATCCCTTCTTTTCCAGTTAATAGTATTCAGTCTATGAGCCAGCTACAACCTTACTGTATTGTACTTGCAACTGTGCTTTTTGTTTTCTGAATGTTTCATCTTTTGTATATTACAATTTGTCCTTTTCACCTGGAAGGAATCAGGTCTGTGAGACAATACAAGCTGAAGCAAGACACTTTTTTCAAGGCTGCTCTCTTTCTTAATGGAAACCGAAGGCAGTTCTTGCCCTTCGTGGGGAAAAGCAATGGGGATTGAATCTCAGCTCCAGATCCAAACCTTGCATTTTGGAATGACGTTCTTTTTCTAGGCAGGTTTGAATCCAGCACCAAATGTGATATATGACTTTCTCCCTCCAGCTGGAGAGGGTCTCAAAGATGTAAACAAACTGTGTTAAGTGGGATGAAAAGGAGTCTGTCCATTTATGTAACTTACCTTCTCCATCTGATACTCAGTGTTACCTCTTGCTCCCAGATAGACCATGGACAAGGCTGCAATGATGCTCAAGGGGGAATAGACGATGTTGCCATTGGCATGGTGGACTTTCAGCTCTTTGAATACATCAAAACAAAATTCTGCATTTGCTGCACTGATGGAGCCCATTGTGAAATCAGTGTTGTCTGAAGCAAATAAAAACAAGACTGTATAGCGGTGATATGTAGCACTTGTTTTAAAAAGTACTGTCAAGAGCCCTGAAACTGCTGGTTCATCGCTTAGTTCATTGACGTATTTGTGATGCTGAGCCAATGAATAAAGCGAATCCTATAAATTCTGTGATCATTATTTGACTCTCGACCCATTTATCTCTGAATGCATGTTTGTTTCCTTCAGCAAGATAGCAGCTCACCATCAAGAGCTTTTTAGGAAATAGATAGTTTCCATTCATGCTTCAATATGATAAATATAACACTGAATGGGTGAGTATGGCCATCCAGAGGACTCTGAACGACCTTCGAGACAATGCAAACTTCATATTTCATTTCTTCTGTGCCTGCTCTGGTTCTTTAAATCAAATGTAGTATATTCTTAGAGTAGTTCCTACTGTTGCTTAGTACAACCAGCCACAGATTTTGCTTTCCTGTAATTTATAGGAATAGCAAGAGAAAGTTGCTCTATAAACTCAGACGGTTCCTTAGATGCTGAAATATAGATTATGGGATGTCTTTTCCTGTAGTCTTATTTCAGACATTTAATGTCTGATGATGCTTTTTTGTTGAGACAAAGCACAAGCATATTTATCATAAATACGGGTTTTGGCAGTAGAGATTTAAATAGCATAGAGCTGCATTCATTGTCAGGTGCAAGTACTGTACATGCAAGTGAATGTGACATGTAAGGATATTCATTGAAACCTACAGTCATTCTCTTTTGAATATGGCACCAAGAAAATTGCATACTATTCCTGTATCTCTAAAACAGTTAAAGTTGGAGGAATAGCAGCATATCCATAGTTCGGAGCAGATGTGGTTGATTATGTGATCTGAGAGGCATCTGTGGAACAACAGACTCCATGAATCATCATACTGTACCTGACCTGTACAGTGAGTGAGACTGAGAAAAGAGAAATGACTTTATTAAAAAAAAAAAATTATTAAAATTATAGCAGAACAGTTTCAATGTGACACTAGATTTTCAATGAAAAAGAGGCACTTCTACTTAAAGATACAGTGTAGAAACATATTTTGCACACCTAAAAGTATTTGACAGTCAAACAGTATAAGATGCATTGATAAGACAAGGTATAATTACTGCATGTGCTGTCTTTTTACATATTTGCCTTATACTTACCTTAAAGTTCTTAAACATAACATCACTTTTTTCCATATTAAAGAACACAAGTTAGAAATTATATTTTACTTGCAGAAGTACTTACCCCACAAACTTCAAAGAGGCATGTAATAATCCAGTTTGCCAGCTGAAGCTAAATAGATTCTCTGAGCTCTTGTGATATATATTGTACCATTTGAGACACTCCCACAGTTAGCCTTCAAGGAGTCATCTTTTGAGTCATTACTTTTTATTGTGACCTTTTGATTCCTTGCACTGTGAAACACTGAGTAGACCAATGTTAGACTGGTACTCTATCTGCCGCAAGTCAACCTTTATTTATTGAAGTAAAACCTGATTTTAAAAATTAATTATTTAAGCTTTTGCTGTAGCTTATAAGACTATACCAAAGCAATCGGAGTTCAAGTCTAAAACGATGTTTCAGGTAGTTCTTTTGAATTTACCCATTAATGTGATTGAGCCATCTTTAGTAGCTAGAGCCAAATGAAAAACAAATGCAAAAACTGAGGAAAAATACTATTCCAAATATATCCAGTGAAACAAAATACATTTTAATAAACCTAGCTGGTACATCAGATCAGGTGATTCTCACAGTCAAGTGAAGCTAAAGATCCCAAAATATTACAGAAAAGTAAGATCTTGTGATAGTGCAGTGATCTGGGAGTGAACTCCCAGTACAGATTAAGTACGGAAAGCACTCTAACACAGTACTCCCATCAAGCACAAAGGGAAAAGTGGATACTAGACTAGCTGCTGAAAGTCTGATATATATGCAACAATTCACTACAGCATCTCTGCAATAGAACAGAGGGAAGTTCCTCATGTACAGTGACCATCTGCTGTTGCCAAAATAATGGAATTCCAAGGAAAGCCAGCCGTGGGATGGTCTTTCTATCCAGAGGGGTTTGAAATTGATTTTTTTCTATATAAGAGCAAACCCAAACATTTCTTTTTATTTTTCAAGACCAAAATAGTACTGAAAGATGTTTTGGTCTGCCAAAACACAGAAGCATGTTCCTGGAGTCCAAGGACTGGTGTGGTTTATAGCTTGTGCTTGTTAAAAGCACAGACTTATCTATTTCTGTATCTAGGTGAGACCAAAGTTTTCTACCTGAGGTTGACCTATAGGGTCTACAGCATACATGTGGAGGAGGGGAGAAAGGGTTTGAGAAGAAAGCATATTTTGCTAAAACTTCATTTTTATGAGAACATTCAGAGCAGTAGCATTGAGATAAATTAGAGGTCTGAAACAATTACATACTTACGGGGCTGTAAGACAGACTCCAATGTATTCAGATATTCAGAAATGGATTTTAACCAGCCAGTAGGATGTAAAGGATGATTGCAGGTCACTTTTAATTTTCATTCTCTGCAGGTCATGGTAACAAGGCCTATGGTACATGCACAGACCATTCTCATAGATCTTCCATACCTACCTTCTTACTGTGGCAGGTGAATAAACTACAGAATCTGTCTGCAGGAACATCACGGTCTGTTAGACAATCATAATGCACAATATCGAATACAATTCATTTGTAAAAAGCTATTACTCTTTATTGAATAACAGACTCAACGAGCAGTGAAGAAACGAATTTGGCATCTACAAAGGCCATGGGATGGATAATAAAAATCCCAGATTAGTATATATTAATTCATAGAGTATACAGCAGTAGGTGCACCCTCTGTGGAAAGCAAAGGGAGCTACTTTACCCTTAACACTGTGTTTTGTTTTGCTGAAATGCAGGTACAAACCTGCAGAGCCTGATAATTGGGACGGCTTTCAGTTTCACAACTCAGAAGGCGTTTTTCGTGTGAGGAATGTTATAGCAGTGATAAGGATGGGAAAATGTAAAGACAGTAAGCAGCTTTCCTCTCACCTGGTTCAATGTTCCTTATTCTGTGAGCTGGGCTGATGGAGCTTTTACTTTACCTTATCAAAGGTTACTCCTTGAGGGCACAGCTGTAGTGTGTCTTCTTCATTTTCACATATTCACATTAGAGTTCCAGCTATTGGTCAGCAGTTGCTTAAACATGCCCTTGGGGCTTCCGCGAATAGCTTTCCTGGGCACCCACACTCCTTTGTATGCTCTGGTTCAATGTGTTAGTCCTATGTGGACATCTGTAGATCATGCACTTGAAGGACTGGTGCATGCATGTTTAGCCTGGAAAAAAGGAAGCTCGGGGGAGACCTTCTTACTCTCTACAACCAGAAAAGAGGTTGTAGAGAGGTAGAGGTTGGTCTGTTCTCCCATGTAGTAAGCAAGAAAAGAGGAAATAGCCTCAAGTTGCACCAGGGGAGGTTTAGATTAGATATTAGGAAAAATTTCTTCACAGAAAGGGTTGACAGGCACTGGAACAGACTGCCCAGAGAAGTGTTGGAGTCACCATCGCTGGAGGTATTTAAAAGATGTATAGATATTGCACTTAGGGACATAGTTTATGGATGACCTGGCAGTGCTGGTTTAATGGTTGGACTTGATGATCTTGAAGGTCTCTTCCAACCAGAACAATTCTGTGATTCTATGACAGAACCAACCCTGCACAAATCACCAGCTCTTTGCCTAATGTCCGAGATTTTCTCAACTAACATTTTGTTGCACCAAATGCTCTAGAAGAGGGTGTGCTTCTGGTACATTCTCCCAGTTAATATATTTGCCTTCCTTGTACACTCTACATTTCATACCTCTGCAGCAGCACTATCACCACAACATTTCTCCATACATGTAAGCTGGTTGAATGTCTGACAATGGATCCGTTTCTGAATTATGCTAGCTATCCTATTTTGAAAGGCTACTTTGTTAAGGCAGGCAAGATAGTTTAAAACACCCAAAGTAAATGAGCTCATGGAAGAGAGGAAGTTTTGTTCTGCCAGCAGCCATGGATGGGGCAGTACAACTTCTCCAGAGAGTAGTCTGTCACTATACACCCTTGGGTTTGTTTTGTACTTTTTTCCTACACTGAATGTTAGTGCAAAAGTGGTTGCAGAAGCAGTCTGTGAATAGCTGAAAATTTTGATCAGAATAGGCTATAATATGCAGTCATCACCAGACAAGTGTTCTTTTGTAACTCTGCCTACTGAAGGTATTAGACCTGGTGAAATCAGATGCTTCACCTGAAATTAAAAAGCTAAGAGTGTAGTACTGTAAAGCAAGACAAACAGGTTAAAATTTGCTCCAGATCCATGTTTGTCCCAAGAAAGTGGTCAGCAAGGATTCTGCTGCCCTTTGTGCCTCTTCCCTGATGTTGGCATAACCGAGGAGATATTAAGTAGCAGAAAAAGCAACTCTTTCCAGCATTGATCTGTTCATATTTTCACATTTAATTTCTTATGGTTGCTTAGCAACTATTCTGCAGTGCCTGGGGGTAATGTTTGTTTATTCTTTGGATGGCCTGTCTGTCTACATCATGCTTGGCAGAGGCTACACTAGCATCTCTCAGTGACCTTAAATGATATGTAGCCAAATAAGTCCCACTTACAGGGGGATGTTTTCATCCAGTGATGTGATTTGCCGTGCTGGGAATGATCAGCTCTGTATGGTGCTGTTGCAACTAAGTACCATGTAGTCACTGTCTTAGTCCCCCCACCGAACGGGATGGTAAGGAGAACAAAGGAAAAAGAAAAGTAAAACTCACGGGTTAAGAACAATTTAAGAACTGAACTATAATAACAACAATAGTAACAATTGTAATGAGAAGGAATATAATGAGAAGAGAGAGAAATGAAACCCAAGAAAAGACAAGTGGTACACAATGCAGGTGCTCACCACCCACTGACTGACGCTTGAGCAGCAATATGCTTCCTCCCAGCCAGCTCCCCACAGTTTATATATTGAGCATGACATTCTATGGCATGGAATATCCCTTTGGCTATTTCACGTCAGCACTATTGGCTATGCTCCCAGCTTCTTGTGGTCCTGCATAATAGCAAAACACATGAAGTTGAAAAGTCCTTGATTTCCTAGCAACAATTGGCAGCCCTTGTTCTTGTGGGGGACTTCAACTTGCCAGACATCTGCTGGAAATACAACACAGCAGAGAGGAAACAGTCCAGGAAGTTCCTGGAGTGTGTGGAAGATAACTTCCTGACCCAGCTGGTAAGTGAGCCCACCAGGGATGGTGTCTTCCTGGACCTGCTCTTTACTAACAGAGAAGGACTAGTTGGAGATGTGGTGGCTGGAGGCCATCTTGGGCTTAGCAACCATGAAATGATAGAGTTTTCAGTATTAGGCAAAGTAAGGAGGAGGGGCAGCAAAACCAATACCACGGACTTCCAAAGGGCGGACTTTGGCCTCTTTAGGATGCTGGTTGAGAAAGTTCCTTGGGAGATGGTCCTAAAAGACAAAGGGGCCCAGGAAGGCTGGAC
>JAVSBS010000313.1:0-21711 GCA_033124195.1 Coracias cyanogaster
CAGGGGGGGCGTTCTGGGCAGACCCGCGGAGAGGCCGGGGGTCGGAGGCTGTCGGGAGCCCCGAGGAACCGCGCTGTTCTGTGCTTCCCTTCCCGTCCAGCTGCCGCGGAGAGCCGGTGCCCCCTGGATCGCCTCAGCCGCCGCCTCCTTCTCTTCTTCCTCGGTGGTGAGTGGCCGTCCCGCGGAGCGGAGCCGGCGGGCGGGAGTGGCGGCGGGGCCTGGCAGGCAGCCTCGCCCGCGCTGAGGCGAGGCCGCGGGCGGGGCCGCGGGCGGGGGGGGGCCCGGGAAAGCCCCGGGCGCCGCCGCTGCCCTCCGCAGCCGGCCGAAGGCTGCCCTCCGGTTCTCCTCCCGTAAGGTCGTTTCTGCCCGCTCGGGTCGGCTCCGCTCCCCTCTCCGTGGCTCCGGGCTGGTATTTCCGGAGCAGGTATTTGGGACTGCCCGTGCGCGGGGCACGGACGGGCCGGTGCTCAACGGGAGGCAAGGGAAGAAAGTTCAGTGTCAGATTCGTTTGACTCCGGAGCGAGGAAGTGCGGCCGGGGCAGCTCCCGCCGCCCGCCGTGGCGATCGCCTCACGGTGCTCCTTGTAGCGGCCCCGCCCGGCTCGGCAGGTACACCGACGGGCGGTTCATCGCGCCCCGGTGGGGCGATTGCTCCGTGTTCCCCTAGTAGCACACGTTGTGCTACGTGTGCAGCAGCCAGGCTTCTTTACCACGTGTCATACCTCCTCAATACGAGCAGCAAAAAATGAACGTAGAATATATGATTTATGATAACGTGTGAAAACAAAGGGTTTTTTCAGGCTGTGTGGACTGGCCTCTTATCATCTGTTTACGGCAGAGAGAGGATCTGATTTCCTTTCGGCAGTATCAAACAACTGTAACTGTTAGAGTGCCTTTTCCTTCCGGCATCCGTGGCTGTATGCCCTCCAAGTTCTCAACAGCTAAATCATGATTCTCCGAATAGTCTGCTTTCAGCAGCCTCATTCTCTACAGAAGAAAAGAGGAAAAAAAAGAAAAAAAGGTGGTGCACTTACAGGAAAAGTGCGGTCAATGTTAATTCAGCATCTCCTGCCTCACTTAAAATATTTTTTCTTTGTATGTGCAATTTTACAGATATCCCTTTTAAGCAATTTGAAAAAACATAAATTCCATTGCCCTGAAGTCCACGTGAATCAAAAAGCACTGGAGCTTGTAGGTCCACTGCAGATACATGGCGCTAGGGCTAATGGAGTGACTGCTAGCAGTAAGAGTTTGTCATTCCTTAGACCAACACTAGAAGACTTTTTCTGTCAGGAAACTCAGTCAAGGGACTCAGATTTCCTGCACTTCCTTTCAGGTTCTGGAGGCAATTGTGTTTTCATAGGTACAGACTTCTGCCTCTCTTTCCAAACTGTAATTCCAGCTACATCATAATGTGCAATTTTAAATTTCTGATTCATTCCTGGTGTTGCCTCCCAGATCACTAGGTCTTGCTTATCCGTTAACAGTCTGACTGTACGCTTCTCGTCCTAGCTTTCTCATCTCCCAGCTTTCTCAGCTTGCCTCAGCTCTCATTGCTGATCTTTTTTTTTCACTCTCACCCACTTTACACTGCTGTTACTTGTCCAGCCAACACTTTAGTCCTGATTCTTCCTCTGATCTCTTTCCCTTCGTTACACCTTGGATAGCATCCTAATCCTCGTCTCCCTCTTATCACTCCACATCCTAATTTCTTCACAAAACTTCCTGTTATATTTGGGTTTATATCCTGCTTCTGTTGATTTGTCCTATTTCCATTCTTCACACAGCAGATCCATTTCCCTTTTTTCTTATTTGTTCTCCCCAAGCCACTGTTTGGTTGCATGATTAACTGGTTCTTGCTTTCTCCTAGCTCTTGCCTTACTGCCGAATTCAATTCCTAGTTTCTAGTTTCTTAATTTATACAGTCCCAATGTGTTTTCCTGCATGATACAATTTTGTTGCCTGTCCATTGCTAGTTACAGCTTCTACCTCTGCTCTTCCTTCCACCCTATATTTACCTGAACTCCTTCTTCCAAACTTTCCTTTTCTCTCCTCTGTATCTGAGTTGTAAAGTTCTGTTTTCTGTGCTGTCTGCCAGGACAGTCACTGTGTACACAGCAAATGCTCTTAGTTGCATCTTAGTTCTTAGTTGCATCTTGCTCTTAGTTGCAGGACCAGCTGGGGAGTGGGGAAAATGCAATTTTATGCCTGTAGCTATGATCTGGAGAGATGAACCTACTTAGTGGCTTGATGGGAAGGAAACAGTGTGTACTGGGTACGTGAAATTCTCACAAGGTGGATTGTTAGCTGTTTCTCCTGAACATTTATGAATTACGGTTTTTCAGTTTTCTAACTTAGTAAACATTGGGTGATTAAGTAGATTGAAATAGTTCTGAACATAAGCATAGCAATGCATTTTTTTCTCTAACTGCTTTTGGAAAGAATTTTGGCCATTTTGGTGTGAAGTGAGAGGAAAATGGGGCAGAGAGCATGAAAATTTTCAGCCTAAGTAGTTAGCTGGGTCTTGCTGTAAATACTGGAGCTGGACTCTCTGGTGGGCAGCATAGCAGTAAAGGATGAGGGCTCACATAAAATAAAGCATGTTGGTATTTAGGCATCGTGAGACAAAGGTCACTCACTGTTTGGTGTTTTGTCCTCCACAGCCAACAACCAAACTCTTTATTGATGGGAAGTTTGTTGAGTCCAAAACTACTGAATGGATTGATATCCACAACCCGGTAGGTGAAATAGTCTCAGCTTCTATATTAGTGATACTATGCAACAAAGGTCTGTGCCCCTCTGGCAAAAGAGGAAAGTACGTGCATTTCTTGAGAAAGGTTTAGACTTGGAGCTTAACATAGTCTTAGCACTGTGTAATTGTCTCTATTCACATGAAATGCCAGTCTTAGGAAAGTGATGATCACTGTGTAGTGAAACCTTCATCTCTGGAAAGGAAGCTTAAACTCCACTTACTTTTTTTTTGCTCATAAAAAGTCTCTTTGATCATTATGTCAAATTTCTGAAGGGTTTCTTTCACCCTGTATGTGAAATCAACTGGGTGTGATTTGATGCCAGCTGAATGTGAAGTTATGATAGAGCCTGGTTTCACTCTCAGATCGAGGTAAAAAATCCTGACAGCTGAAGCATCTCTCTTTTCAGAGAGCTTCTATCTCTGAGCCACAATATTCACAGTGAATGTAGAGATTGGATGCTATGCAGTGCAAAATAATCTTAGATTAGTAGCACTTGTACTTGTTTGAGTCCTCCACCAAAACTCAATAGAAATGAGGTTGCACTCAGAATTCTGCCCTCCCCCCGGTAAGCATTTGGACAGCAGTTTCTAAAATTTCTGTGCAAAGCCCTATTTTGATTTGTGATCAGAGCAGCGAGCTATATTTGTGAAGCTTATTTGATCTCTGTGTGACAACCAATGTTCTTGCTTAATTTTCTTTGTCTTGTTTGGAGTAGTTTCTCTCAGTGATGTACCTTACATTTTTGTCAGGATAAAGCAGACTTAATTTTTAAGAGTGCCTTAGAAGCAGGTTAAACTGTCAAAGTCAAGCCTTTAAAGTTAAAATACTGTAGAACTAGGTTTGCTTGTAAAAATCTTACTTTAGCCTAGTGTTAAGGGTAAATTAACATCAGGGCTAATTGCACAACCACATGCTGCTTTTTCCAAAGGAACCTTGGCTCATTTTATGCACAAGAGGGACAGCAGATAAGCCAAGATGATGCAAAGGGAAAAGACCACAGGCTACAGAAACGTTTGCCTCATACTCTGTAGAAACTTCAAGTTAGACAAGTCACTCCAACCTGGAAATCAGCACTGCATTTGCATCTTTCTGAGTGCCCAATTTGAGATGCGTAGAGTACAGGTTTTCAGAACTATTCCAATTGTACCCCAGGCCTTTTGTCTGCACCAAGGAAGGAGTCTCTTTTGTGCTCTCCCCTCAGAATTACAGCTCCTTGAAGAGCAAGGATATTAGGTGTGTGGTGTGAAAGAACTGTTGAATGGTTGGCAGGAACAGACTGAAAAAGTTGAGTTTTGACGCAGTTTGTTTTTCCTTCAGGCCACAAATGAAGTGGTTGGACGTGTACCAAAAGCCACAGCCAGTGAGATGGAGGCAGCTGTGGCTTCTTGCAAAAAGGCTTTTTGGAATTGGTCAGAAACATCTGTTTTAAGTCGTCAGCAAATTTTCCTTCGTTACCAACAACTCATCAAAGACAATCTGGTGAGACACCACAGCTGTGTGTGATGGCTGTTGCTGAAAGCATTGCAGTTGACTTTAGGAACTAAATTGACAGACTCAGGGTTTACAGAGCTCTTGATGAGGCGTTGTTGCCATGATTGAGGAGCCAACTGAGACGCTGTTGTTGAGAGGTGTAGCAAAGTACTCTTCATCAAATGGGGACAGTGAGGCAGTGCTTCTTAGGGAATATTCTGCGTTTGTCCCTTTACCAAAAGACTGCAAAAGAAACTTAAAGCCTTGATGGAGAATGTGCCAGTTGATAAAGACAAGTAGGAGAAGTATGTTACTATGTTTTTGGATTTCCCCGATTGCTTTTTTGATGTGTGTGTGATGTGACACCTGAAAGCTGTAGAGTACAAACCAACCCAGAGTTGCTTTTTGTAAAAAGTCACCTGTAGGTTTTATTGATTTCTTGTCTACGAGGAGTAAATCAGTCAGTGTAGACTTTTCCAGGTTCTGCTCAGTCTGTTCATTGTGATGTTCACCGCTATTAAGCTGTCATATCCCTGCACCCCATTTCATGGGCAGGCACTTTTCTAACGTTCATAAACTTAATGTTTTCCATTTTCAGAAAGAAATTTCAAAACTCATCACCTTTGAGCAAGGGAAGACCCTGGCTGATGCTGAGGGAGATGTGTTCCGAGGCCTCCGTAAGCTGCTGGCTCCTCCTATTAAAAAGGGGGCTTTAAGAACCCATAGGAAGGGAGGAGGTCTTCTAAGCAACTGATTGCTCTGGGAGTCTGTACACTCTGTACACATAGTTCCCTTCATAGCCTCCTACTGAAAGAAAAAGGGCTATTGTAACTCTAACCTGAAAAATTCCCTTAGGTAGAATTTCTTTAAATCGCTTCCAAGCTGTTGGATCCTTCCTTTTCCTAGGCATAACTACAAATTGCTGTAAAGGGATAAGAACTTCTCACTTGTGCTCAGATGTCTAAGGTTGAGTCCCAGGTGGTACAGTAACACTATACCCGTGCTTCTTTTACTGGGGCTATTGTATGTGTGCTCCTACCACAGTGACATATAATACACTCAAGAGAGAATCCATTCACAATGAGCTCACAGAGGGATTTACTGGAGCACAGTAAGTTTTAAGTTGTGGGAAAAGAGGCTGGAAGAAAGACTTGGGTCAAGGCAGTGGTGAGAAGGGAGTTTGGGGTCTGACTGTTAACAGATCATCCAGTGGCATATTGCCCTTTCTGCCGCAGAGGTGGTTGAACATGCTTGCAGCGTGACATCCCTCATACTGGGAGAGACCATGCCCTCCATCACTAAAGACATGGACACTTATACCTACCG
Organism: Coracias cyanogaster; assembly: GCA_033124195.1. Taxonomy (NCBI): domain Eukaryota; kingdom Metazoa; phylum Chordata; class Aves; order Coraciiformes; family Coraciidae; genus Coracias; species Coracias cyanogaster. The sequence continues at coordinate 5,549 of JAVSBS010000313.1, forward strand.
TCTGCCTCTGGGCGTGTGTGCTGGAATTGCACCATTCAATTTCCCAGCCATGATTCCTCTTTGGATGTTCCCCATGGCTATGGTTTGTGGAAACACCTTCTTGATGAAACCATCTGAGCGTGTACCAGGAGCGCTCATGTTCCTTGCCAAGCTGTTTCAGGATGCTGGTGCCCCCGACGGGACCCTGAATATCATCCATGGACAACATGAAGGTAATAATAGCCCTTCCTGGGAAATGGCTGGAGTTTGTAAGTGTTGTGGTATATGTTCAGTAGAGGTACCATTTGGAGAGTCTGATACTGCTGCTGTTAGATAGGTTTGGACAGATGTTTTGGCCCTCTTGATGGAGGTGAAGGGAGGTGACTGGGAGCCTCTCTGCCATCTTGCACCAAATCTTTCAGGAGATAATGGTGGGCAGAATTTTGGGGGCTGGAGTCAGGGTTCCCAAGGCATATAAGTGCTCAAATTCTATTTAGCAATCCAAGCATCAACTGAAATGAGTACATAAATCAACTTGGTTTCCCAAGGAAGCCTGAATTAGACGCCTCACTGAATATGCAGTGGATGCCAGTATTGTAGTCCTAACATGGTATTTTTTACAGCACACAAGTAGCTTCAGAACATGAGGATATAAATAAGGCAACAATAACTTCACTTTGACATTGCTTTGGCACCTTGGGAGATACCCAAAGTGCAAAGAGATGGCAGAGTCAGATGTATGAGGACAGTGGCAGGAGTACAGGTGATGAGAAATTAGTGGAGAGCTGCACAGCCGGGCAGTGGGGGAACTCAGAGGTAGGAAACACAGAGGTAAGAATGTTGATGAGAGGAAAGATAACGTAGGTTTAGCACTGTGGGGATGGGAAGAGAGGGAAGCATCTGTGCACCACAGTTACAATGTATTATTTCCTATTTGAAGCTGTGAATTTCATTTGTGACCATCCGGATATCAGAGCAATCAGCTTTGTGGGATCTAATCAGGCTGGCGAGTACATCTATGAGAGAGGATCCCGGAATGGCAAGAGAGTCCAGGCCAACATGGTAATGCCTCTGAATAGAACATGTTTAAGCACATAGGCTGCCTCTGTCTCCTGTGAATTATATCTACTATATGAGGATATTGCCAGAGAGCTAGAGAGGAAGTGGGCCGGGGTGGTTAATAATGGGACGCTGTGTATGTGTTATGTTTCAGGGAGCCAAGAACCATGGTGTGGTGATGCCTGATGCCAATAAAGAGAACACCTTGAACCAGCTGGTTGGAGCTGCCTTTGGAGCAGCTGGCCAGCGCTGCATGGCTCTGTCTACAGCAATTCTGGTGGGAGAAGCTCAGAAATGGCTGCCAGAGCTTGTGGATAGAGCCAAAAATCTACGTGTAAATGCAGGTACAGACTGTGATAATTTCTCAGGAGGTATTTCAGTTCTGTACAACTGTAGCTTTTTAGGTCAGTGTTTCTGCTGTATTACGGTATGTCCCTTGGAGCTATTGGTAGCATAGGTTTGATGTGTAGGGATAGGAGCCAGCAGATTGTCTGGATGGGGAAACACAGCCCTAGACTTGGAGTTACAAATTTGTAAGAAGGCTTGATGGTATGACTGTGATGCAAGATTTACAGGATCGGTCTTGTTTTAACTGGAACTTTGAGATTATGTCCTACGTTTAACTCAAACTTACCATTTCTATAGCAACCTCACTTAAGAGATCCCTCCACTTTGTAGTAAGCATGCAATAAAAAGGAAAAATGGAAACAAGTACTTTGGGAAAACTAGGCTTGTTAATTCTAGGAGAATTGGTTTTTGTTTATTTTCAATAAAGTCTTGCAAAGGGGAAAAGTTTCCTTTCTGCGAAGAATCTGTTGTTGAGTTCTGGCTTCCCAGTGATCTAAAATTATGGTTATGCTTATAACTTCTCATATTTGTTGATTATCAGAGTTTCAGGTTATTACTCCTGTTCATTAATGTCTCAAGTCTTTGTCTGCATCTCAGAAACATCAGGATTTTCAATTTTTTCCTGCCAATGTAGTTATCTCTATGATGCCTGTGAAGAGGAAGCTGTCAGGGTTAAAAACTTGGTGTCTCTGTCTCTTCACAGGAGACCAGCCTGGAGCAGATCTAGGGCCTCTAATCAGTCCCCAAGCTAAGGAAAGGGTTTGCCATCTGATTGAGAAAGGAGTAAAAGAAGGTGCCAGCCTTCTTCTGGATGGACGTAATATCAAAGTGAAGGGCTATGAAAATGGCAATTTTGTTGGGCCAACAATTCTTGCCAAAGTCAAGGTAAGATGACCAAAACCAGTGCTTCACAGTGTATGTTGCAGGGTCAATTGAAAATGGGTTACCCAAGTCAGGCAGTGATCAATCACCAGGTAGAAAGCCCATAAATGCCTCAGCCTTCCCTTGTACAGTTCCAATAAAGTGCTCATTGTAATGCTGTTGAGGAGGTGATTAAAGAATTTGCAGTAGTGCAGCATACTCCGAATGAGATTAATTAACTTAAATGGATTTCAGCCAATTAAAAGAAGATACAGGCAGTTTGTACTGTGTTAAATTAAATGGCCATGGAGCATAGTGTGCTATCTGATAATGGCCAGCAGCAGGTGCCTAAGGAAGAGTATGATGGACAGCCAAACTTGCAATTTTCCTCCCTCCATTTTACATTCTTGCGGTTTGCAATTTAAGGACTTGCAGAAACAAAAGTTAAATATTTGTGGAAATCTTGATGAGAACAGTACAGGTTAAGGTACAAAATCTCTTTGCTGCTGAGTATATTCACACAACTTCGTTGAGTCAGCCTCTTATTGTGATGCGTGATGTGCAGCAGATGGACGCTACTGTGGGGGAATATTCTTTCCCAGGTACACATCCACATAAGTTTTCATAACTAAATTCATTCTTTTATGGTTATGCAATTAGCTGGTATCATTTCCTTAATAATTTAATTATTCAATTCCTCATGGGCCTTTTGGTGAGTGACTCCATGACAGCAAAACAATCTTGATAATTCTGCTATCATACTTTGTATTCTTAGGATTTTGTTGATTTTTATGCTATCATATAATTCAGGCTTTTAATCTATCTCAGAATTTTCTTACCTTATTTTCCATAAACATCTTAAAATGGTAACCCTCATAAAAACTTGTCAAATGAACGTTTTGTAGTTTGCTTTATTAGCTGACAGTGATTAAAGTACTCTGCAACTGGTGTTTCTGTATTTGTCAGATGTTGCCGATTTTCAAACATCATCCTGGCCACTGAGTTGGAAAGGATAGCAGGTTCTAGTCACTTTGTCAACAAGAACTGCAGTAAGCTATCCTGAATTAACCCAGGTCTTAATCAGCCTTGGTCAGAGTAGACCTGTAAGTGAGGTTAGGCAGGCAGTAAAAGCAGAAAGTGCCCTGGAAACGTGCTACCTTCTTTAGTGGACTGGATAGATGGCAGGGCATGGGAAATGGTGAAAAGACAAGGAAGACAGAAGGATAGTCTGTGGCCCTGAAATATGATGGGTGATCCTAGGAATTTCCTGAGCATTGGCAGCATGTGTGTTTATTATATCTTATTTACTAGGATATTTTTATTATATCCTGTTCATTGTACCCTATATACAAGCTTCTATTTTTGCTGTTTGTCTTGACAGCCAAACATGACTTGCTACAAGGAGGAAATCTTTGGGCCAGTCCTGGTGGTTCTGGAAGCAGACACTTTGGATGATGCCATTGAGATAGTGAACAATAACCCATATGGAAATGGAACTGCAATCTTCACCACCAATGGAGCCACAGCTCGGAAATATTCTCACTTAGTAGATGTGGGGCAGGTATGTTCGAGCTACAATTGTTGCTGGTGGTACTCACCATCTACAGTAGGTAGCCATCCAGCTGTAGTGACCAATCACTGACTAAGCCAACAGATGTAAGGAAACAAAATTGGGTAGCTTCTGGGGAGTGCTCTGCAATCTGCTACTTCTTGGGATTAATAATGGCAGCTTTCCTCTGGTTTAGGTGGGTGTCAACGTTCCAATCCCAGTACCTCTGCCTATGTTCTCTTTCACCGGCTCTCGTGCTTCTTTCAGAGGGGACACCAATTTCTATGGCAAGCAGGTAACTTACTGATTACTCTGTTGCATTGTATTGTGGTAAATCATGTTATAAATGGCAACGGGGAGATGGTCATCAGACCTCATTAATAAGGAGACTTGGAAGCTGTCTCAGCTAGGAAACTGAAGACCAGCCTGTGATCACAGCCACCATAATGCATGTTACAATAGCCAATTCAGTTGTTTGGGTTTTTAAAATTATTTTTAAAAGTGGGGTTTTAGGAGATTTGAGAAGGGAGCAAGAACTGAGTAGCAAGCTTTCTCACAGAACCAGAATCTTTGGGGAACTGGTCAAAGGAACAAGCTGACAGGAATTGTTCCCACAGAGGAGAATTCAGCCCCCCCAGACAAAGCAAAAACTGATATACCACTAGTGCAGACCTAAAGAGTCCGTAAGGCCAAACATCTGATCCTTGTGTCTCCCCCTTTCATCCAGGGAGTGCAATTCTACACACAGCTGAAAACTGTCATTTCTCAATGGAAAGAGGAAGATGCCACTGTTACCAAGCCTGCTGTGGTTATGCCAACTATGGGAAACTAAATCAGCCTTTGCAGATGCGGTACCCAGTGCCCTTCTCCTTCTGCGCTGCACTTCCCAGCTTTGTCCTGACTATCATCATTTCCTTGGGAATTAATAGAAAGCTCCATTTTCTCAAGGACCCCTGTGTCTGTGCAGATTGGGCTGGCTCATGTAATGCACAGTCTGGGTTTTTCTGTTGCTGTCAGTGTTTTTTTAGCTAGCTGAACTCATTTTTTTCCTACAACCTATCACAGATGAAACAGCCTTATCTAATTGAAAGAGCAGACAGCGAGATTGGTCTTTATTTTGCGTTTCTTTCCAGGCCCTCTGAACTTGAATGTTACTCTGGTTTCCACTTCAGTATCTTTAGCCTTAGTGACTCACTCCTGGCTACACCTTGTGGCAATTTTACCTCTTTATCTTACAAGTTAAGATTTTGAGTTCACCTTTCTCAAAGATGAGTACTCATTTTGAGTGACATAACTGGGACCTTGGGTGTCTTATAGCAGTGACTTTACATACAATGAAGACAGCAAGTTTGGGAGCTGAAAATGTCAGTCCTTCATCTGTTGAGCAGTTTCCAAACCACTTGGGAAATAGCTTTCTAAGGGTTTTTCAGGAGAGCATGTTTGATTGCTTGTCTGAGGATGAAAGAAATTCCTGTATGGTAGTGACCTTCACAATGCCTCTGACAGCTTGAAAACTTCTGTTCCTGTTGTTCATGTGGCTTGTCGTCAGCTTGCCATCAATTCCATTCTGCCTGAAAGTTGTTTGGTGCCTTTTTACTGTACTAACAGATAATGTGCCTACAGGTCTTGTAACAAAAGGGAACTGGGGGAGCAGAAACATAAGCATGTACATGTATATCTTTATGTCACAGCATCATGTGGGCCTGGGTGGAAGGGAGAGTAAGTAGACAGGTCACTAGCAACAAAGAACATGTTTTTTAATCACAAAGCAGCCAGGCCTGTTATGTTGGTTTTTATAACTGTATTTCTTGTGCTGATTGATTGACTCTTTATCACATTTGCTCAAATACAGCCATGTTCTCTAGGGAGTGCAGGTCCTATTACTAGAGAAGGGTAAGACTTGGTATACCCTGTTTTTAAGGATCTGTGTTTGAAGCTAGGGAGCCTATATTTTTATTCCTGGTTCCTGGAAGATGATGCAGCCATGAATGATCTGCAAGGAACTCATTCAAGAATCCTTGGAAAATATGATTATTCTAATGATTGTAACCATTACTTGTTCTAATTAAACAATCTGAATGTGAACACTTTGTATCCTGCCTTCTGGCAAAGATGCCTTGTAACTGACAGTTACGTCTTAGTGCAATTGCTGCGCATTCACTAATTTTGCTATCTTGTTTTTTTCCTCTGCTGTACCCTAGAGGGAAATTTTCACCTTGCACTTTGATTACAAATTAAAAACATGCTAATACATGACTGTTCCTTGGTAAGATGTTATATAGGTGTGGTGTTGACTTCATTCCCCTTTTTGCAGAGGCTGGTCTGTGACTTCTCTAGCCCATGTATACATCTCCCTTTTCCAGTATTTCAGGGAGTTCTGTACCAATTTTCTCATACAACATTTCAAGGAATGCCTTGTTTCTGTTTCCACGTACACGTGATTTCATCACAAAAACCCTTAAGCTTCATGTAAATGACTTTATTACAAACTGACAATGTACCTTGATCAAATTATAGCAACACATATGTACAGTTATAACCACTACTCCAAATCCCAGTGCTTTGTACAGGGTCATCTGAGCTCCTGGCTTGGCAAAGAATAAAACCTTTACTTCAAGAAGGAGGAAAATAACTGTATTTCAGATGAGCTTCAAATGCATAGTCAAATCTGCACAGCGGCAGACAGGGGCTTTGGAATTTGCAGCTTTGCTCACAAGACAACTTCCAAAATGAAAAGTGCAGATGAGTCGGTAATTGGTGTGGCTGTTGTTCATGCAAAGTGTGCAGCTGCCTTACTCTCTCTGTGGTGTTAGCATCTGAATAGGTGGCAGGATTACTGCAGAAGTTGATGAATCTGATAATTTGGCCTGTTGTGAAATTAATATTAGGTTGAGAGAAGCATTTTCTGTGCTGCAAAGGTAAAATATTCTAGGTAAATCACCATTAAGACATTTGCATTCATTCATGCACCTGGGAAAGGAACACTAATTGATAGCCTCTAATAGCCTACAGTCATTCCCTTTCAAAACACCTTAATTTTCTTCGTAATCAGTATTGCTATTCTGACTTTTCTGCTGTTCTATTAAAACCCGTTACATTTTTCCTTTAGAAATTCTAAAATCCAGCTCCTGTAATGACAGCAATCTTTCTGACCAAGCTTACCTGCTCCCTGAAGAACTGCGGGACTATCCCCGCGCTTTCTCCAGACTTGTTCTAGACACTTGTATAATCTAATTTGTGTGCAAATATATTTTCTGATTATCTGCATTTCCAACTGCATTTTTGAACTGATGGTTTTAAATTATTGTACTACAAATACAAATCTCATATCTGCCTTTTCCAGTTAATGAAACAGCTTTTTGGATCAAGCTGTAGGTGCTGACTGATCATGATGTACCTGCCTCATCTCATTGCTGTTCCAGCTTTCCACATACTTGTTTATTACCCTTTTATTTCAACATTCACGATAAAAAAAAATAAGCTAAAGAATATATCTTTTATATTATACAAAAGTATTATGTAAGTACAAAGTATCTCGTAATAAATTTTTTAGACTCTGTTAAAATACTATTTTATAGTTAACCTTTTGTCTCCTATTAAAAATTGTTTCTTGCCTAGAAGGCACTGCAGTCTAGATTCTCGAAGCTATGTGATACTCTTAAGTCTAAAAATTATGTTAAAATAGTTTAACTACCTTTGAGAATTGGGGCCTGTGACTTCCATTTCTCGTTTTGTTCCCTGTCTGTGCGAAAAAATAGCTACAACTCACTTCTAGTCCCATTCCTGGAAGCAGCAGTCTGCCTCTCAAAGGAGGCGTCGCTCCTCTTTCCGTACACATCCCTTCAGGGCTCCTGCTTATGAACTTTATCTGATCATTCGATGTCTGAGTATTACATTTTGTTTTGTGTGCTTGACTGCCTCATGTCTGCCATGATGGCATGCCAGAACCTCTCCCTTGCTTACTCCTCCAGGGTAAGCTGATATTGCTTGCCTTGGAGTGTTCTAATTAGCTAGATAGTTGTAGCTGTGTCTGTATCTGACAATCAGCATATAAATCTTCATCCTGGTCCTTTCTCTTTAAGTAATTCTATACTGAATGCAAGATCAGCTGAATAGATTCTGCCTTTTAATCAAAACTCACTGTGCTAGCTGAAAAAGCATCTTCTTGTATGAGCATGGTCTTTCACAAGAGAATCCTCGAAAAATAATAAAGCTGCTTTTCAATAAGAGGGAGCTTTAAGGGGGCATGAGATCAATATTTTTTCATGAGAGCTGAGTCTAAGTGCCTGCTGCTAAAGGATCAACATGAGCAGAAATTTCAAAATAGATACAAAATTCCTCTCTTCTCACACATACGCTTGTTTTGTATAGACCCATTAATACAGATCTCCAGACAAACCAAGTATTCTAAAGTGGGAGGGATAACAGAGAGACAGTTGCATCCATTTCTATATAACCAGGACTGAGGAGATATTACATAGCGTGGTATAATTTAGTATCTTACTCAATTTCTTCTTTATTATCATCAGGAGCTGGAGCTGCAGTAGCCAAAACTCTGGTGTATTTCCTGTGAGAAAGACACAAGAGCAAAGTCACCCTCATCTAACAATGATTTATGCTTAGCCAGGTTTCTAATCCCACACCAAACTTCTTTTCTAAAATGAACAGCAAGCAAGAAATGCCAGAGCACTTGAGCTATTGCAGTGCACTCTCCAAAGTCAGCGCTATGAATCAAACATGAGCTCAGTTCACTATGGATTCTGCATTTTGTGGAAAAATCATTACAATTAAAAGGGAATGAGGAGAAACAAACAAACAAAAAGGTATTTTTAAAAAATGGGCTTAACCATAAGTCAACTTGGAATGAAGTGTTTGTATTCCATTCCTCAAGCTTTCATACTCCACAGCTTTATGTGTGCTCTTGTATGGTGGCAAATACTGATAAAAGGAGTTAAATCCATGCATGAATTGGAACCATAAAAACTGATGGATTAATCATTTAATTATACATTTCTTACTTCCACTCTAATAACCTTAACAAAATTTGCTAAAATTCCATTAATACAACTTTTACTAACAACATTTAAATTTAATTTTTAAAAAATTCAATAAATGCTCTTAACACAGAGAAGCTGATATTCCACCCTAAGCATTAGGTCTCCCCCAGCTGCATTAAAAATCATAGTATTTTAGATTTCTCTTTGGGCTTTCTTATGCCCTAGTTCACATCTTATAATATGTTTAATGCTGTTTGAACTTCGATTTTCCAGTGGGAGCCATATTTTAGGTATCACTAAAGTCATGCTCCCAGGTTCCTTACGCAGACAGCAATGAGCCATAGAGTAAGTACACTTTTAATGATCTGGTTGTGGATATTTGTACTTTAAATCTGTGGCTCTAAATTATGAGGAACAAAACCAATTTCTGTTACACTTGTAGCAGTTATAAATACTGGGGGGGAATTAATACTAACATGTATTAGTTTCAAGTACATTGTCCTTCCCTTGCTTCTCCAGCACATACATAAAAGGGTCAATACGTACAACAAATTTTCATTCTCGGTTCCAGCCTCCCCCTTCTCTTGTTCCAAGGAGAAGCTTCCTTGAATCTCAATAACTACTTTCACCTCTGATTTTTCATGAAGTGTTTCCGCTGTATCATTTCTGAGATAAGATAACCTGAACTGAACAAAGCATTCCAACTGACCGTGTGTTGCCAAGTTATTCATAGCCAACGTATAAGGGAGTAGGGTAATTTTGATCTCTCACCAAGGATGTATGCAAGCTTCGGCTATGTGGGGACTTAACTGCATCACTTAAAATCCAAGTGCCTGGACACTGATGCAGGATGTAGGCACAGGTTTCTAGCAGGAGGTTGGAGACCTATAATCCTGGCCACTGCAGCGTGCGTAGCCCTAATTCAGACTAAGCTGCATCCTAATACAAATTCTGAGATACTCTAAGATTTTGGTTTATTCAACATAAAATGCAATCCTGTCATCAGTACTGTACTGCATGTGATCTTGTTTTTGATATGTTAATGTATATTTGATATAATGGCTAATTTTTAGATTATTATGAATCTTGAGGAAAACAGCCGTTGAAAGCATGATGCAAAGCAGGGGCTTCTGACATATGGAAGAACAGTTGAAGAGAGGCTGGATTTGCCATCTACTGGTTATTGCTATTAAAACAGAGTAAAAAGCTGTTAGCATTTTAATTGCAGCTCTTAGGCTTCCGTGTTGTTAGCTCACTGGAGTGAGCAAAAAGCAAAAGAGCAATGCCAGAAGATCAATGTCTATAAAACCAAAAAGATTAGAGAAACAACAATAATTACTAAATTGCTTCTGCAGAAGCATGTCTATATTGGAAGTTCTATATCAAACTCCACAGCACGTGGAAGAATATTGCAAAGGACACTTTTGATCTTATCTTTAATTTAATCCATAGAAATAATCATCAGAAAGTGATAGCCTAGTTGAAATCAGGTGCTCACAACATCGTTACTAATTTATAGGATATTACACCTCATACAGTTATTCTTACTACAGAAGCCTCAACAAGCATTCCAAATCTAGACAATACTATCATGCAAAGGTTTTTTTCAGGTGTGCTAGGAAGACAGATAGCAGTTTTTGATGTTTCACTATCAGCAGCATTTCTCTGCTTCCTGTAGGTCTCAGTACACACTATTTGTGCCATTTATGTTGCTTTTGAATGTTTTCATTTTGGGAAATGCTTCCTTCCCTGCACATGCTTCCATCATTTTTCTGTAATATGCTGTTTGGGCCTTTTTCTTGTAGTGCTTTCTACTGGCTATGATGTTCTGCTTCACATGTTCCAGAGCATCTAATAAGAACCTTTCCACCTCAGTCCTCTCATGGAAGATATTCCAGGCTAGTTTCTTCACTCCTTTCATCTCCTGATCCTTCATTTCTACTAGTTGCTCCAGTTTCTTGATCCTCACTGTGCTTGCCTCATTTCCTATCTGCGCCTGATGCTGTGTTTTCTGAGTCTCTCTCACAGTCATGCAACATAAGGCCATCTCCAGCTTTTCCACTTTACGCTGCAGATCTCCAATCTGTGGTTTCTGGCAATTGATCTGTAGGATCTCTTTTTTTGCATTAAATAAAACCCTCACTGATTTCCTAAAAGATGAGAAGAAAATATATGGGCTTTTATTTCATTGGTACCGAACCTAGAGGGCTTTTTTCTCCCAAGACTGACAACGTAGTAAACATGCTGGCACTTTCACATTGGAGGTGTCTGGGACCACGTTTTTGTTTACAAGAGAAGCCAGATAAAGAAGGCTTGGTATGTAGTATACATTACAGAGAGACCTATTCTTAATGGGCTGGCATAGGAAACCCTTCCTTCTTTCTCCTCCAGAGTAGGAGCTCTTCTTCAGACAACTCTGAATTCAGTAATGGTGCAGGGGTCTGGCCGGGTAGAGGTTAGTCTCAGTAAATTTACATCTGTTGTGCCCCCTCCTGGAGGAGAATGAAACGGAATTAAAACCAGAGTAGAAACCTTCTCGTGCAACAGAACAGTTTTGTCCGTTTCTAACTAATGTTTGATTTTATGCAATTCCAGTGACTTAGTTGGTAAGTAAATGCATCATGAAAACAAACATTCTCCTTAAACAGCTCTCTCTTGGTGCCATTCAGCTGCCTGGACAGAGGGAAACAAAATCCAAGACCTTTAATCACAACCTTTATTGCTTTTTTAATGATAAAATCAATATTCCAGTGTCCTAATTTCAGAGCTAAGCTGCAACATTCTTACAGGTCTGTACCAAGTCTTCATAGTCTTGCTTTTAGCTCTACATCTGGACTGGGAGAATGAAGAAAACAGTGGTACCTTTGTGATAATATTACCTCCATTCTCCCCTGGAACTAGCATGAATCTTACAGTTTAAATGTAAGTGTTGACATCATCTTGACATTTGAAATATAAAACCAGCCTAGGTCATCACCAATTTTGCCCTTCAACGCCCATGTAGCAACCTGGGCAATTTATTATTTAGAACACAGTGCTGAAATAGTTTAGAAATGTAGAAAACAGGAAAAGTAAGCATTTCTCACAAAGCAGCCTCGCGCTGGGTGGTCTCTGCCATCATTATTTGCTTTTTCTCAACATCTTCTTCCAGTTTTTCCTGAAAGGGAGAAAAGCCTGTTTACATTTTGCATGAGGCCTATAGGACCAAAGCTAAAATCGGAAACAGTGTAAATTCTAAAATCACACCGACAGTTTTCAGCTCACCCAACTTTAACTTGTTAGAGAAAGAATGAACCCCAGAGGGCACAGAAGTTCCTGATGGAAGTGGAGAATATGGCCTTTCTGGGATCCTGACATCCCATGCTTTTCCTTGGAAAGCTGCATCTGTTCTCTAACTCATTCATCATACTTGTATGGACATGGGAAATTGTAAAATGCCCAGTAAAGAACTGTGAAAACTATATAAACCACAGTAGTCAGTGAAAGAAATAAATTTGTTCCAATAAAAGTTTAACTCCCTGTGAGTCTTTGCCTTTTCTTCAAGAATCCCCCTCTCCAATCTCACAACCATTTCCTCATGTCTCCTGTTTGAAATCTGCATACTCTCTTGTAACAATGACAAAAAATATTTTTTTAACAATGGCATTTTATTTCAGTCATATAACTAAAAGTGTGGAATTTGGTAGTCTTTCTTGGCACCACCCACAGTCTTCATCAAAGCTTTACACAGTCTATAAAATTTACTTAACCTTATGACTTGTATTACTGCTTTGCTTACCCTTCATATTTCACCCGTGCCCATATTTTCACATCACTGACAGTCATTCACACACCCTCTGTCACTATTTAATGTTGTTTGTGAAATCTGCTTTACTTTGTCTACTCATTCAGCCATCCAGATCATTCAAAGTCCAACATCTCAAGTGTTCTTTGAAAAATGCCTAACTCACACTTAATAGCTTAAAAACAGCTATATACGTTAATAATCCAGATGTTGTTGACCAATCACTTGTCTCCACCGAAAGCATTTGGTGTTGTTTCTAAGCCCCTTCTTCTGGCTGAAAAAAAATCCAATAGAACTGAGTCAGCAAGGCAGTTGAATTGCTCGAGGCACCCTTTTCATGTCATCGGTCAGCTGGGATACTTTTTTATACCAGGCTGAAATGTTTTACAGGCAATATTACTAGTTAATATTCATATTATAGCTCCAAAGTACGTCTGATTAGGTCATGAGCTGTATAGTTGCTTAGTGAAATTCTAAATGGCTTATGTGGTTGAAAAGATGACACAATATTAGCACTCCCCTCTTAACTGAGCTGACTAGTGAGAAATCAGACTTACACTGCTCACAGTCAATTGCCAGCTCCTCCACACCTGTCTTTGAAGTGTGCAGGAGATGTTCTAGTCCATCCACATATTTGTTTGTATGTTTCCATGTTACTGTGTGGAAAACCAAAATCAACCCCTACTGGAGTGAGTTCTGGCTACAGAACTTGCATTTTATCAACTCAGTGCTTTTCCTCACTCTCTGCAAACTGTAAAGAAAACAACTTAGTAGATCTGCCCTGTCTGTTCTCCTCCACACCCACACTCTATGTTGCCATGCAGACAGAAAGGTTGATTTTTAAGTAAATACTGCAAATGTATATTTATGAGGAACTTCCAGCTCTTTCTCCCTAGCTGCTTTCTCCCCATGGAACTCCTTCATTAATTTCAGTTGTAATCGAATTTGGTCAATTTCTCTGACTTTTTCCTGAAATTTCTCTTCCAGTTCTTTTATTTGCTGGGCATAATAGTCTGCCTGCAAATCAGGAATTCTCAGTAAGAAGAAAGCAAAAGAGATGAACTAATAATCAACTACTGTTATAAAAACCACAGAGCACAAGAACTGAATGTCTGAAATTATACTGAGCTGCAGTGTTTTAAAAACTACAAGGAATTCATCGTTAGAAGAAATACTGCAAACTCAGCAGAAGCCTCCCTCCAGTGAAATAACAAGTCTAGAAATGAATAGTAAGTTTAAAGCAACATCCATAAAATCATTGTACTGGGTTTATGTGGCAAGGTTTTTGCAGCAGGAGGGCTACAGGGGTGACTCCTACGAGAAGTTGCTGGAAGTTCCCCCATGTTCAATAGAGCCAATGCCAGCCAGTTCCAAGGCAGATCTGCCAAGGCCAGCCCATCAGCCTCACTGGTAGTGCCGCTGTCATAATGTATTTAAGGAGCAGGGGGGGCAGAAATGTGCAACTGTAGCCAAAGAGAAGAGTGAAACAACTCTGTAGACACCAAGGTCGGTGAAGAAGGAGGGGGAAGAGGTGCTCCAGGTGCTGGAGCAGAGATGCCTCTGCAGTCCATGGTGAAGACCATGGTGAAGACCATGGTGGGGCAGGCTTTCCCCCTGAAGCCCATGGAGGTTAACAGTGGAGCAGATATCCACCTGCAGCCCACGGAGGACCCTACACTGAAGCAAGTGGAAGTACCTGAAGGAGGCTGGTGACCCTGTGGGAAGCCCACATTGGAGTAGGCTCTTGGCAGGACCTGCAGACCCATGGAGAGAGAGGAGCCTATGCTGGAGCAGGTTTGCTGGCCAGACTTGTGACTTCATGGGGGACCCACACTGGAGCAGTCCACCACTGAGAGGACTCCACCCCATGGAGGGACCCCACGCTGAAGCAGCATAAGAGCATGAGGAGGAAGGAGAGGCAGAGGTAAGGCAATGTGTGATGAATAGACCACAACCCCCATTCCCCACCCCTCTGAACCACACAGGTGGAGGAGGAGGTAAAGAAATCAGGAATGAAATTGGGCCCAGGAAGAAAGGAGAGGTAGGCAGAAGGTATTCTAAGATTTGGTTTTATTTCTCATTATCTTGCTCTGAGTTGATTGGTAATAAATTTGATTTCTTCAGGCTGAGTCTGTTTTGCCTGTGACTGTAATTGTTGAGTGATTTCTCCCTGTTCTTATCTCGACCCCATGAGCCTTTCATCATATTTTTTTTCTCACCCTATCCAGCTGAGGAGGGTGAGTGATAGAGCAGCTTTGGTGAGCACCTGGCATCCAGCCAGGGTCAACCCACCACATCCAAGATCTATAACCTTTCCTGCTTTTTAAAATCTGAGGATGAGAGAAAATTCCTTGTGGAAATGCTTCAAGATAACGGTCTTAAAGTGCAGATGAGCACAGTTCTGTGTTTCTTTTTAAAGCCAGATTAACAAATAATAATTTTCTCAGTTCTTCTTAAAAATTTTTGGTTCAACAGTAATGAACGAAGGGGGATTATAAAAGAATTCAAAGTAGTTATTGTTGATCTCAGTAAAAATTGAACATGTTTTTGCTGTGCCTCTGGCTTCACCATTACTCAGCTGGTTCCTAGTATTATTTCAGAAGCTATAAAATATTCCTACTACTATCTGAAATAATACTAGACCATTGGATAACTCCCATATCACCACTATTTTTTTCAAGTTCTTTCTTCATGCAATATTTTTTGCATCAAAACCTGTAACCAGTTAACTGCCCTTGCTTGTTCCTCATGCTAAAATCAGAACCACTTTTCAGCCTGCTCAGAAGATCTTCACTGTTCTGAGGACAAAAAGAAAAGCTCATTCACCAACTCCTTCTTATCTTGTGCTTGCTGTTTCAAAGCAATCAGCTCCTGCTCCAGCTTCTCAATTTGTGAAGAGAGAAAGCAAGAAACGACTGTGATGGGGAAAAAAAAAAAGGATGCTTACTTTGTTCTCTTAAAAAAAAAAAAGAAAACACTGAAAGAGAGGAAAGGTCCCTTATCGGCAGTGTTCCGGTCAATTAAACCATAGTTAAAACTGTTCGATTTGTGTTAAGCACAGGAAATAACGTAAGCTTCAACTACAAACCCCCACACATTAGATACGAACAGATCTATGACTCTACTGAAGAATTAAAGCTATGTCGACAGAGAGTTTTCTTCCTTGGATAGCGATGCAGTGTTAGAGAAGTTTTTCGCTCTTTTAGAAAAGGAGAAGGAAAAAAAAAAAAGAGTCAGAGATAAGAACGGGCTCTCTTTCTCTGTGGGCAGCAGGGGTAAGGCGTCCCGCCGCCGCACGGCTGCCTCATCGCCACCGGCGGGTAACGCCGTCCCACCGCAGCGCCCAGACGCGGGCCCGGGGGGAGACGGCAGGACCTGCCCCCGGGGGTTTTACCAGAGACGGCTGCACCTCGGGGGGGGCTCCGTCACCGCCAGCCGAGCCTCCCATCGCGCCGCGCCGACCTCGTCCCGCTCCTCCGCGGACACCTGGACCGGCGCCCGCCCGCCCGCCGTGGCCGCCGCCGCCCCCTCTCGGCGGCCGCCCGCTCCGCCCGTCGCGGCGGAGGCCCCGCACTCGCCGCGGGCC
>JAVSBS010000314.1:0-35161 GCA_033124195.1 Coracias cyanogaster
TGTGTCCAGCAGGCGATGCTGGCACCACAGTGGGCAGCAGAGGAGCTGGGCCCACAGGAACTTGTGGCAGGACTGTTAGAAAGAAGCCTTCTGAGGGGCTGTTGCTGAGTTCAGCGTTGGCCTGTGTGATCAGGCAGCTGATGGCAGCATCAAATGATGATGGTTGAACCGGCACAACAGTAGCTGAGGTGAGTAGTATTGAGTAGAATAGACCCGTTCAGAAAGATGCAACAGAAGGGTCTCATCGCTTGAGTGTGTTGTTTGCATTTTGGCCTCGCCTGTTAAAACATTGTGATGTTTTAGTCCCAATTTAGTTTGCTGCATAATAATAGCCATTAATTGCTTTACTGGCAAATCAACATCTTAGAGCCTAGTTTTAATTTTGAAATTCTAGCCACAATTGACTTTTATTCTGTTGTTAAATATTCATTCGCTATCTCAAAATAAATTATGGTTTAATCTTGTTAAGTTTAATCTTACAGGTTTTATCTTGCATGCAAGATCTCACAAAATGCCTCAGTGAAGATGGCCTGTAACCATATGGGTGTTTCTTGTTATAGTGTCTTTAGTAGTACAATTCATCTTTTCCCACAGACAGGTTACTGAATGGTCTGTTATGTGAGGTACACAAAGCTTTCTGACCATGAAATTTATCATGTCATTTAGTGTAAAGCAGTGTATCTGCCTTTACAAAGTCTTAATTTAGCCTAGGTCATCTACTCAGACTTAGGTGGATTTATCTTGGGATTTCTATGTTCAAATGTACCTCTTCAGAAAACCAATATCACTTTCTACTAGTTGTGATGTCATGCTAAAATATCAAGTTATATATATATTCCTGAATAAGTTGTGAGCAACATTTACTTGAAAATGCCCATATGAATTTGTGCCAATTACCATAGAATATTTCAGCAACAGTGCCATAGAAATGCTCTCCTCAGTTCAAGTACAAATGCAACTGGTTCTGAGCTTTGAAGCATTCTTTTCTTAATATGTGTAGGCTTCCTTCTAGGGATTAAGTCAGGATTAGGAAAGCAGCAAAATGTTTAGTTTAGCACTTGAAACTAATTTTTGCTGGACTGAGCCTCTGCTGTTATAGAATGTCTTAGGACGTACCTACTTAATGCCAACTGCTGGGCTGCTGTTTTCTGCCCATCAGTTGAGTGTGAAGGGAAGTAGTAGATCTCCTTGAAAGATCCTCACTAATGAGGAGTAAGGTGGAAGGTAAAAAAAATGCAGTGCGGGGAGGGGTAAGCCTGATTGAAATAAAATTCAGTAATGTACTTGGGTTCTCCTTTGCTCCTTAGTGTGCTAGGGTACTTTGTGTAGCTGGGAAATAGTGTTAAAAAGTTGTTTTCAACGTTATTTCCTTGAGTTCCTATTGCTTTTTAAATGCTTGCTTATTGCTTTTCTTGTGCTAGCCGAGATGAAAACACTTGATTGGTAAAATACATCCTTGGGTATTTTGAGGCTACCTGATAAACAGTTCAATGATCTCAGTAAGCCTTATAAACATGGTAAGGCCTCTGACAGGTTTTGCACCCTGTATCATGTGCCAGAATTAAGCCTTGACATTGCCTTTTTCATTGTAGTGCTTAATTAAACTTTAAATCTTTTGGTTATTTCATTTTATTTAGCAATAATAAATATATTCCTGTGATATATATGTATAAATCTTGAACTACACATTAGCAGGAACTTGTATGTGTGCCCATTAAATTGATTTTTTTATCATAGCAGTGAGAACATAGCTAACTTCTTTTAGGCAGTTGAGGTTAAATGCTCTTAAAATTAAGTGTTTGCTAATCTTTGATATGATCAGGGTGGAAAAAAGTGCTATGTTAAGCTTGCAATAAGCAGACTTTTCCTGTGGTATGAAGAATATCTTTGTAATGTCTCAAGATCAGTGTTAAATTACGTGTGCTGATTTGAGCAGCTGGGCTCTGGCTTTGGTTTAAATGATACAATTTAGATGACTTAAATATTTCTGGAAATAGCTGTTTTAGAACATGTCACAAAGTGATGAACCACTGGATGTCACTGTATTTCTCCAAGTGCAAAGCTCAGGGGTTTTTTACACTATAAAATTAAGATAGGCAGTTACTAGTTTGACTTCTGTGATAGGCGTGGCTTTAACATAGGAAGGGATTATGAAAAAGACAATATAGTTAACAATGGTTACAGATCTGACTTCTCAACTGGTTAAATAGTGAAGAACTCGTTATATTGTCAGACTTGAAGTGCTCAGTATAAGAAAGTTTATTAGAAAACCAGAGTCTGTGTAGGAAATAGTGGGGCAGGTTCCTACAGAAAGGCTGACTCCTGAACTGGACCTTATCTTTCTCTATTCATTATATGAATAATCTAAAATTAGAATACAGGTGCCACTCTATTTCCATCTCTTCTGAGAACTTGTGTCATCAACATTTTTTGCATATCAGTTGTTCATGAGGTTTGCGTTCAGACTGTTCAGTTAGTTGTATCTTTCAATATCTTGGTGTTACTGGATGTTGGATACTACTTAAATGAATTGGTTTTATCACAGGTTTTCTTTGGCTTTATACTTTATTTCATTATACTAATCAAGGTTGAACAGGGGAAAGACTGTGTTCTGCTTCTGTAATTCTGTGCTACTTGGTTTGCAATAACTTCAGAGGGAAGTTTCTCTTAATAAAATGATCACAGACAGTTCACTGATGCCAGTCATTTTAAATATTTTGTGTTGATTTTTAAAATATAGCCTATTACATTGTACAAAAGAATTGCCACCTGAAGTCGTACCATGGTGTCAAGGCTATAGAAGCAGATGTAATCATGAAGAAAGCGTTGAATGTGCAGAGTGTATTATCTATGCTAGGTGCTGAAGCTGATGAGCTTTCCTCCAATTAGTCAAGTGCAGCATGATTTGGACCTCAAGTTTTGTTCCTTCTTGTGCCTCTGCCAGGACACTACGGCAAGGTGGACTAGTAGAACTAGTATCACTTCTTGAATCCATTTAATTCCATTTAACTTTTTAGTAGGTGCCGCTTGACTTTCAGTTGCATTTTGCCTTCTGTGTAGCTCCTTGAGTCTTCTGTATTCTTGAAATGCTCCTTGGCTTCACTAGCCTGACCAGATCTTAATGTGTATTTTTCATGTATATACTTATACTAATTACAGAAGAAATGTTTGATAAAAGCAATTCGGAGATTGAGTTCACATTCTCTAGTGCAGACAAGATGTTTCATCTGTTCATAGGGTTGTTTTTCTCTTGGGCTTTCTTGGATGGTTTTAAATGCTGGTAGCTATAGACATAAAACAGTCTTACTTGCATAAGCAACAAAATGCATGAATCTTGGCTTCCTATAAATTCTTCTTTAAGATGGCTTTCTCTCTTACCTGTTTGCCAACTTGCTGCTTGTTTTGCTGCAACTGGCAGCCTTGGTTTTCTTACTGATCTGCCAGCAGATGTTCTAGTCAGTAGCTGAGGTAAAAGATGTTAAGATGCTGGTGCTGTGGTTCTATGAACAATTCAAGCCAGTGTAAATGTGTGCTGCAACTGAAGCACTTGGTGCTTTATCTTTCCTGTTCCTGCCTGCTTGTTTCTTCAACAATATTAGTGAAGTTTCTGTAGCTCCTCAGTGAAATGATTTGCATTACCACTTCAGGGTGGATTAGTTGTAACCATAACCCAGTGTCAGGTGCTGTGTACCTCTAAGGAGTGTTTTCGGATTGCCAAGATAAGGGTTTTTCTGGATTGTGCCTTTTTTTTAAGCTATACCTTAATTGCTATATCATTTAGACCTGTGAGAAATAAGAACACAGTGCAGGTGGTTTTTCACTTCTAACTGATTATATACCATATGAACTTGTTAGGAATTTTTCCTTTGACTTTTAAGTCAATAAAGGCTTCAACAATGGAAGGTTAAAGCTCCTCCATACAGGATCTTTAGTCTGTAAATAGAGATGTGTACAATTGTAACCTCCCTGAGCAGCACACTGTTGGGCGTTTGAGTTGATATGTAAGAACTCAGTGTGAGCTGAGTCATGTTTTGTGCAGTGTGGCGCAGCAGAAAATCACTACATGCTGGGAGGTTAAAACTTTGATATGAAATGCAACTGTCTTATCAGTTGAAGAGATTTGTTTACAGTTTTTGACATGCTAATATACTCGTTCAATACTTGAAAGAACAAACAGATGTGGAAGAGTTTTACTAAACCCAAGGTGAACCAGAGTTTCCTATGAGCAAATTTCTCCATAGGTCAGACCCTTTGACTTGAATTTGTTGAGCTGTGTAGAACTGCAGGTTGCTGAGGGTTCTAGAGAGAAGTCCTTCCTCTTGCCTATTTAGGCAGGAACCTTAGAGTAAAAAGGATTTAGTTACTTGGTTTAAGAACATTTGAAACCTGCTTATTTGTTAGTGGATAATTCATTAGGTAAGCTACTTGTATTACAACTAAGGGTATTGTTTTACTGCTATCTAGATTGGCACTTCTTGTCGAGCTTGCATGTTTGTTACAGTTGATCAGTATTACAGAGTAAGTTTTCTTTCTCTTCTGAAAGTACAAGAGTATTAGATAGCTAGTAAAGGGGGATGGTCTGTGTCAAACTTAAAAGCAGACTCATTTAAAATATTGTTCTTGCTCCATGCAGCAGCTTATTAGAGTAAAGATGGTTTCTGCCAAGGCAGAAAGGACTGCTACAAATATTGTCAAAACAAGACATGAGGAACGCTAGTCTTCTTCCAACATCTGGAATGACAGGCTTCTTTTAGGATGACAGGCTCCTTGGAAATGTAGTATTGTATTGTCTTGGGGTGTTGACCTAATGTCATGGAAGCTGATGGGTGGTTTTTTCTTGAAGTTTTCTTGTAAGTATGATTAGCCTTAGAGTGAGTATTGAAGTACAGGACTGCTTGCTTGCTGTAAAATGTGGCTTTAAACAAGATAGAAACTCGTTTTTTACAAGGTATCAAATGGAAAAGATTTAGAGGTAATGGATTCAAGTTACCCTTGGAGAGGTTCTGATTGGGCACTAGAGAATCACTTTTTGCCATTGGAATGATCTCATTGCAATTAGAATTATCTCCCTAGGGAAGTAGGGCAGTCCCCAGCATTAGACAATTTTAAGATTCAGCTGGAGAGGGCTGTCTTGTCTAGACTGGGCTTTTGCAAAGCTAAGTTGGACCAGATGATTCTTGAGGTCCCTTCCAAGCTGGGGATTCTGTGAAATGTATTTTGACTAAATTATTCATACTGGCATCATACAGTGGGGCTGACCCCACCTTTCCACTGTATTGGAGTGAAATTCAGTAGCTTCCTCATGTTTATTTAGGTCTTTGTACTGCTCTTCACTTGCATAAGAAGCAAAATTAAATTGGTAAGCTAATACTTGCATGCTGTGAAATACTGTAATGTTACTTGTACCCATGTACCCAGGGTAGTAATTCTTGCAAGACAAGACAGTAATGGGTCAACTGGGATGTTTTGCCCAAATCTTAATTTTTATAGAAGTTCTTCTTCCCAAAGGTTTTCATAAAGCCTTTTGGAATAAAGGCCCTTTGGGATATTACCAATTCAATTAATATTTCTAGTCTCTCGTAAAACTTTCTGTAGTTACCTTCAGCAGTTAATCAGTCTGTTCACTCAGCAAAAGCTACATTCCTGTTATCAATTAAGTTTTTAAAAATTGTAATCTACTTTTAAGAATCAATATATTCTTCTGCTTTTCTACACAACACTTGACTCTTGCTTATTCTGTTTATAGATCTCATTATTCTTGAGATTACATGTTGACATGGAAGACTCCTACAACCTCAAATCTGGTGCAGACCTGTTATTCAGCCATAAAGCATTATTTCTGTACATTGCTATACTCACAAACGCTGTTCATAATTTAGGTGGGTCATCAGACAATCATTTATCTGCCACTGACTTCCTCCAAAATAGGATCTTCAACAACTAATGTCATCTTCCTGATCTGTCTTTGGCAAGAGTGTACAAAAAGAGGCAGATGCAAGGGAGGGGGGAAGTACACCATGAACCAACCATTATTACCTTTTTCATTGTCTTCAAATAGTGTTGCATAGCAAAGCTAACCTGTAAGGGAAGTAATGCCCTTCTGTTCCACTGAGGTCTGATTTGTGGTGTGAAGTGTTTTTCAATTTCCTAATGAATTGAAAGGTGAGGTCATCAAAAGCCAAGATAAAGCTTTTATCTCTACAGATCTCAAGCTGGATCTTTAGTATCAATCTCTTGAGGTTTGCTCAATCCTAAAATACTGCTCTCTGGAGCCAGATTGTCTTTTGTCAGAAGTTACACTGAAGCTGTTTATCTAGGGTCTGCAGTAGAACTGTTCCCAACAGCTACTATTACACAAAAAGTAGTAGCTAATTCCAGATGATCTCATCATTTTGTTACATAAGTGTGCTTCAGAAAACTACATTGAGAAAAGGCGTGTTTGCAACACACATGTACAATGAGCTGCTAGATTGTTGTTGAGTTGGTAAGAGCTTTTGCCAGCTGCTGAACTTGGAGGGTTAAGTCTTCCTGACTGCTTTAGGTTTTGATGGTACTGAATGCAATGCTGTGCACCAACTTTAAAAGCATAAACTGATTTAAAGCCAGATGTAAAAGAATTATAATAAATTGCCAGGTTTAGGTGAAGAGATGATTCATTTGGCTGTTTGCACTACTTGACCTGGAAGGTGCTCATTGAGAAGCTCCCATCATTTCTGGCAGGGAAGAGTGCCATATAGTTTAATTAGGGCAGACATTCATTACCTAATGCCTTCTGCTGAGGCTGTTTATTTTACACGCTTAACAGGCTTTAACATAACTCTTGAGGAGCATAGAGTCCTTAAAATCAACAGTGTTCACTTAATGAAGCAAGTCACTAGCAAGACTGACCTTTCAGTATTGCAGCCTGGTATCTAGCTATGCTCTATATAACTAGATATTACTAAATAGTGATTTTTCTAGCTTTGTGTACAAGATTTTGAAACCCTCTAGTTGAGCACAAAATCTCTTCTGAAAACTTACGCATTTTATATCCAAATCACTGCTTCGGCTCTTTAGTACCATATGGGTGGTTGGTGACTGCAAGGAATTTGAGGCTTGAAGAAATAGACACTTTTTGCAGTTCTTAATACTTAGATTTTTAATAGGAAAACTTGGTCCAGGGGTTTTACTGAAGACTTCAGTTGCCATTGCAATAGAGTGTTCAGCTCCATCTTGCTGCTGTTGTCTTACTTGTAAACTTTCTTCCTCTGCCTTATCTCCAGCCGTAAATCAGGAAGATGGACAGCCTAATTTGATCTGTCTGAGTTGTGGCATACTTCTATACATGATCCTAAAATGGAATTCCTGGCTATCCTACACTTAATCATAGTTGGATGTACTCTTAGGGTTCCAAGGTTTTTAGTACTGCTTGATTAGCTTGCCAATTAATGAAAAATATAATGAAGCTGGAAGTTCAACTCAAATTCCTCAGCACAGAACGAGAGAATAATAAAAGAACAGCTATGAACATTATACTGTATATATGATGTTAGTGAAGGTTTTTAGGCTATGTTCAGAGTATTAGAAACCTACTGAATGAGAAGAGTTCCTATGCTTAGAATGGGCTTAAATTTGGAAAGGCTTATGCTTCTGGAAATAGTGTGTAGGCTTAAGCAATTGGTCTGCTGAGCGTTGCTTTGCTCCCTGTAGTGAGGGAACAGGATGGGTCTACAGAACCGGCCACGCTTGAACTGTACAACTTTCACAATGTTGGTATTGGGTATATTATTCCCACCTCTGTCCTGTTGTATTATACCAGTACAGTATGCTACCGACTGGAAGAGAAATGTGAAATACTCAACTCCTAAGTAACATTTAGGTCCTACCTTAAATTGAACCACTTCCCTAATCTTAGATTGTTTCTCTAAGTTAGTCCAGAAACTTTCTTTTTCATTTCTAGGACAAACTGTTTTGGCAGTTGCTTCCTAGTCTAAGAAAGCAAACCCCAATTAAGGCTTTTCCTTAGGCAAACTTCAAATGTGGTGGGAGGAGTAGGAAGACTCATCCACTGAGTCAGTTGTTTACCACAGGTTTTATTTTGTGAGGGCACTTATGCTGACTCCTTATACACCTTTATAATGATAGTTATTTTTTTCATACTTTTCCTTCAGGGGAGTAGAATAAAATGTGCTTAATTTTTAGTCAGAAAACTGGCAAAAGTTTATGTAATTAATGCTTCCTCCAACAGAATATGAATTAAAATGAATTGGAGCACATTGTGTTTAATCTTTGGCTGTCTTCTTCAAATGAGCGTAGTTTGAAATAGTTACATGTTGAGCACCTGCCTCTCCTCAGGAGTCCTGAAGATCCCAGCCTGTAGTATAATCATTTAGATCCTGACACATCCTGGCTACCAGACTATTCGTTGGTTCCTGATTTTTTTTTTTTAGCCCATTATATGCAACTACTCTCCAGCATAGAACTCATGTTAGCTCTCAGAGCTGCCTCCTCCTTTGCTCTTGTGTGTAGTAATCTTGCTTCTGGAGTTACAGGTGAGTGAAGCAAGTTATTAAAAATGTACCTTGCAGAAAGCAGCTGTTAGTAGCTGATGGACTTTAGCTTCATTAGAAATAGTTTTGGGCAGAGTAGAACTGCTGAGGAGAGGGACCTAAAATTGAATAGAGCAGACTTGGCAGTGAAAAGCATTCAGATTATTAGTGATTTGTTTACAGTGCAGAATGAATGAGAAGGGAACTTGTGTTTGAATTACTATTCATCATTTGCTGGGTTGGGGTTTTTTGGGGGTGCTGAAACTTGTGGTGTTTTTACACTTCAACAGACAGCTATTTGACTAACCGAGGTGTATTTTAGCTATTAGAGACGTAACATGGAATGACCAGGAAGCATGTGTGGGTCTGGTATAACTTTAATACCAAGCTGGGAAACGCTGTGCTTACACAGAGTATAAAGCCTGTACTGCCAAACCTAGTAAGACTTTTACCAGTGTGCTTTTTCCTCAAGCATGTTGTGCTACCAAAGAGTTAATGGAGAGTACTGTTATAAAGCAAGTGCATGCTAAAGCTGTCTCTTCTTGGAGATTTTGCTGAGTTCTACATGATAATTTTACTGTTTGTATAAATATAAACAATAGGGATCCGTTTATACTGACAGCCAATGTCCTGATTTCAATACAATAGCTGGTTGAATGAGAGCACGCAAGGTGAGCAATGAAACTTGTAATTTTCAAGTACTGTGAAATTGAGGATGCTGAATGCAAGCCAGGAGTTTACTCCCAGTGAAGCAAATGGTTTACTCAGGACTGGTCATTACTTTACAGACCATGACCTTCTCAACGGGAAGTAAAATGCATGTTTCCCAGTGAATGCAGAAGTGGTGGTTCTGTGCAGCAACTCGGCTGCAGTGTCCTCTGGAATTATCTATTGTACAGAAAGCAGTGTGGCTCTAGTAACTAATTTAAAACAGCTCTTGTGGCATCTTATCTTTTGATCATATATTCACAAAACTAATATAAACTTATTTCTCAGTATTAAATATACAAATAAGGCAGTAGCTTTGTGCTGCTGTTTTTTTGGGTACTGTATTGGTGTTCTTGTTGTTAATCTTCTAGTTCAAGTGTATCTTTGTCAGAAGTTTGTGCATGCTGTGCTTTTTCCTTACTCAGTTCAAAGCCTGAAGTGGATATTGGTATTCAGGGATATGTGATCACATAGTGAATATAGAGATTGCATTAAAATACTGTGCTATCACACTATTTCATTTTCTCTGCAAATGAGCTGAAATTAAACTGCCCAGAAAGGTATCTTTCCTTTGAACCACATGCTATAGAATGAAATGACATCTGTCCATCCAGTGTGATCTTGGAGTCATGTCACAAAGGTATTTCTTGATATTAAAACTTCATTGTGACTTCATAATGCGTGCTGCATGCTCAAGTGAGGAACAGGAGTACAGTTGCTATAAAAAAACCTTACAAACCAAAATCAACACAAATAAAACCACTTGAATTTGGAAGCAAGCAGGACAAGCCGAGTGTGACCAATGCTCCACTTGGCTTTTTTCCAATGCAACGGGGGGAAGAATGTAGGTAAAACATAAAGGAGCATGTTAAGAGTTCAATTTTGCTGTGGGGTTGCTCCAAGGTGTGCTGCCCAAAGGGACCTGTTCCCCAGGGTGGTCCGTGTGGCTCAATGAACTCTTTGAGCCCACTCCTTTGCCTTTTGCACCACGAATGGAACACCAATTAACGATTTTGTGAAAGTAGGTTCTCAACTACCCTGTACTCTCCTTCGCCCTCGGGTGTCCCGTGGCTGTTCCCTCGGGCCGTGGGGTGCGGACATGTGAGCCCGCTGTGCTGCTGGAAGGGGCTGCTGCTGCCGACCCTCCCCTGCTTGGAGCCCCCTTCCCCTGCTGCTGCTGCCCAACACGCCACCTTCCCCCTGCCCCGCTGCTGTGGAGATTTGGGATGCGTTTGCTGACTAGTTGGAAGTGGAGAAAGATATTTATCTTCCTTTTCTGCTGTTCGACTAACTTGCAGCTAATGTCTGGCTGCACAAGCACTAATCCCAGCACTATTTCAAGCATTTGATTTGTGAAGGATTGATGCAGATTAGCTAACTATCCCATCAAGATGCTGTTTGATATTTCTTCTTGAATATTTTTTCAGAAATAGGAATGCAGCGTTTGGCTACAAAACACTCCAAATATTTCTGCAACTCAATCCCTTAACCAGTCAAAAGAGGCTCCTATGCAAGAGCTGGAACACCATTGGGCACAATAGTCTCTTTGGCTTCCATCGAAAACCAGTGAGCACCTTTGGAAACTGATTTAAACATATTTATGCTTTAACTTCCCAGTTCATAAGTTGCACTTGTTTTTTCAATCAGTCTCTGGAGGAGCCTTTCTTCCCATTAGTTGTAGACTAGTACAGCAACTGTATTGTGGACTCTTGTGATTATTTTAAATACGGCTTTGAGTTAAAGATGTCTTTCATCTTGTTCAATATAATAGTATCAAGTTATCTGGCTGTCTTTTGGAGAAAAAGGACTGCACTGAGTAACTCCTTTTGATTGTTTTAACTTACCCACTTATTACTTGAGCCTTCAGCAATTCCCTTCCACTTCTATATGTATTGGCTTGCTATCAGTTCTCACCTGACATTCTTTCACTACTAATTGCCAACAGATAAGGCCAGATAGTCATCTCACCATGGTTATATGTTGGGACCATGCCATTTAACTATTGAAGTTAAGGCAGTTGGCTGACATTTTTTCATGTGAATAAATCTATCAAAATCTCTACAGATAAAGTTCTAGTTGCTTCATTAAAGTGATAGGTGGTTCATTTACCATAGTGTAGGTAGCAGCGATGTCATTACAGAAAATTACTCAAAAGGAGTTTTTAATTTTCATGTGTTTGGTTGGGTTTTATAATGTTGTTTTAATAGAAGGCCTCAGGAACAGTGGAGAACTGAACATAGATGGCATAAGGCTGACAGTAGTCAATCACTCCATCTATACAGCCTCTTGAAATGCAGAGCTGCCTTCACACCAAGTGTCTGTCCTGTGTACCTACAGTGACTAGTTGATAATTCTATGAGGAGTCAGAGGCTTTGCTTGGAAATCACCTTCTCACCCATACAGAGTTCATCTGCAGCTTATGTTTGGCCTGATTTCTTTGGGCATCTGTTCAGTTTGAAGCATCTCCAAAGGCAGTGATCAAGTCTGCTTACCCCAGGTTCGTGTTCTGCCTAAACCTTTGTCACCAACTTGAAGAAACTCAAAATAGAAAAGGTAGTTTGCTCATAAATGCTAGGGTATTGGAGTTTCTCAATGTCTTATTAATGACAGATTCAACAAGGGGGACATTAGTTTTCACAGAACTTCTGTGGTTGTGACACAAGCTTGATTTTTATGTAGTTGCCTGCTCTCTAAGCCGCTTCTTGTTTATACAGTTTGTGTCACAGTAGACATCTCTGCCTTTCCCAGTTAATGTTCTTCTTCATTATCTACTTGATGCACCAATATTAGAAATAGACTCTGTTAAAAGCTTGCTCTGGCATGTAATGTAGTTTTATCAGTTTTTTATAAATGAATGCATGTCATGGCATGTGCATGTGTTCTCTGAAGTCAGTAATTTCAAGAAATCACTCTTAGGACCCGTTGGAACTGTTGGCTGTAGTTTAATCCTCAGAAAGAATTGAAGCAAACAATCTTAGGGATGATGGGAATGACAAGCTTAATACAATGACAGGTACAAGCAGAAACACTGAGCCCAAGTTTTGCTTTTTATCAGTTTGAAATTAACTTGTGCTGTGTTAACCCTTCACACAGGGCATGGTTAAATGCTTAGCTTCTGTATTCATAGGATAAAAAAAAAAAATAGTCCTTCCTTCTCCTGAGTGAGGGAATATGGAAGCTAAGAAATCTTGTAACTGTACTTGGAACAAGTTCATGGGGGTATGTGGAAGTACATGAAAAAGCAGTCCAAGTCATTTTACTTCAGGTCTTAATAGTATCTAAGAAGCATTAATGCTATCTAGACAAGCCTTGGTTTTTCCCTTAGCGAGTGGTAGGAGCAAGAAGCTGTATATAAACCTCTGGGCCAGAGCATCTGAATAGGAAACAAACAGGACGTAACGTAGGGTCAGATTGCTCTTTGGGTATATAGATTTTTTTTGTAAAATCATATTAAAGTCCTGCCAAAAGATTTTGTGGGTGAGGTAGCCTGACTACCAGCATCTACAGTGTAAACTGTTCTGCACGTGGGGTGGAGCAATGGTGGCTTAGTGTCCTCAGCATCAGCCTGCATAGGTCTCTGAGATGTGTCTTTACTCATGCCACAAGATGAGTATGAAAAGATATACAGGATTACCTGCAGGCAGAATGAGAACTAGAACATCAAAGTTGAGCAAAGTTCTTGTCAAGAGAGGTTGTTTATAATCCTTAGGCACTTTTAACAGCTGCAGTTGCATGTTCCATGTCACGTGTGACCATATTAATTCATTGGTCATATCCATTTGTAGAACAGAATGAGTTGCTGTGGTATTAGAGGAAGCATGCTTCAGGATATGCGTTTAATTCTGTATGTTCTTCATCTGACCTTAAGCAAGTCATTTAATTTGTACATCTCCTGTAAGGAAGATAAAACTCATTTTCCCGGTGTTGTCAGTATCTTCTGAAGACATATTCAAACATTAGTGCTTCTTTTCTTTTACTACCTTGAACTTTGCTATCTTCCGCAAGAGGCCGAGAGCCAGTCAATTGTTTGGAATTAGTAAACTCATATTGACCTAGGCAGTAGCCAAGTTCCTATCTCTGTTCAAGTCATCTTGAATGGTAATGGTAATTGCTTCCTGAATACAATGCACCAGAGCCCTTAACCATAGTGGGCAAGTTAACATTTCCTAACCACGAACCAAGTGGAATGAGAGGGTGTATCCTGGATCAGTCATGAGAATTTGATTATCACATATTATGGAGGACTATGAGGAAAAGGCGAAGCCATAGATTCTGTCATAATTAGAGACAAAACTATAATGGGGAAAATCTCATGTTTTGCATTACTGCATGACGTGGTTTCTCCTGATCGCATTAATTGTTGTAGTTTCCAAGTAGAATGTAATGAGAAAGTATGTGGACCTCCATGTGGTGTCATAGAAAAATGTTTAGAAAAATAAATCACTAACAGCTAGCTTTTTTAGCTGTGGCTTTGAAATTCTCTAATTGGATTATTAGCAGATGGTGCCATTTCTATTGTCTTGTCTCACAGCAGTCTTTGCTGAAAAAGGAAGAAAAAAGTACTCTTTATGCCTAATTAGAGGACTGTTTTATTTGGAAAATGTTGCCTTTAGTCATCTGCCTCATAGCTATTGTCAAATATTGGTAGATGAGATAATTTCACTGATTCATAGCTCTTTCCTGCAGAATATGGATTGTAACTTGTTTCCAGTGAAAAGCAAAACTGTTACCTTCCTTTAGTTTTCATTCTGGTGAGGGAGAGGCACCACTGAGAAGTGATACCTCTGCAACCTGGTGTTGTGCTGAAGACCCTTTGACTTAGTTTTCTACAAGTTGAAATGTAATATTAATTTACTTCAGGGTTGGTGGAAAATGTATTGTCACAGTGTGGTTTATGTTACTTACCTTAAATCTTTTGTTTTAGTTACTTGACTAACAGGTGTTAGTAGGGACTTGTGCTCAAGGTGCAGTCTCACTGGCTCGAGTTCTGGGCACCACAGTACAAGGAGGACATTGAGGTGCTGGAGCAGGTGCAGAGGAGGGCAACGAAGCTGGTGAGGGGTCTGGAGAATGTTAGATGAGGAGTGCTTGAGGGAACTGGAGTTGTTTGGCTTGGAGAAGAGGAGGCTGAGGGACGATCTCAGTGCTCTCTACAAATACCTAGAAGGAGGTTGTAGTAGAGCTGGTGCTGGTCTCTTCTCCCAAGTAACTAACAACAGAACAAGAAGTCATGGCATCGAGTTGTGCCAGGGGAGGTTTAGATTGGCTATCAGGAAGAAGTTCTTCAGTGAAAGAGTGGTTAGCCATTGGAACAGGCTGCCCAGGTGGGTGATGGAGTTGCTATTCCTGGAGGCGTTTAAAAAAAGCGTAGGCATGGCACTTGGGGACGTGGTTTAGGGAGATGCTGGACTAGATGATTCTAGACATCTTTTCCATCCTAAATGATTCTGTGATTCTAGATCAAAGTACTCTTTCTTCTGGGGCATAAGCTGCATGCACATATTGTCAGTAAATATCTTAAACCATTTCTATTCTAATTTCTGTGGAGGTAAATGTTCTGCTTATATCTATTTAGTTACCTAGTTAATGAACCTTCCTGAATGCTGTATAACTAACCACTTTGAGGTATTTGGCTATGAAGAAGGCAACATTTTCAATTGCAGTTGTTTACTGAAGTAATTAGTCATTCACTGATGTTTTTTTGATAAAGCTGGAGAGGAAGATTTGTAGCAAAGTTAACAAAAATAGAAACATCAAGCAGCTTACCATTTATGGTACAGACCAATAAATCTTTTTTAGGCTTTGCTACAACTTCCTAACCTCTGTGTCTGGTAGTAGTCTCAAAAGGAAATAAAATGATTCCTTTTCCTTTTGTGGGTCTCCTGTGGACAGTGAACTACGGAGTTCCTGTGGTGGTGATTAAAGGTAGTCACTATCTATGTGCTGGTTGGTACTGTAGAAAGATACTGCTGGCATGGAACTTCTGTTTTGTCTTCTACAGTGAGATCTTGCAGCAAGAGGTGTACCTACCCAAACTTTCATACATCCTGTCTTCAGAGGTAGCAGGATGGTGGGCTTGATCTGTGCAGCACAGGCACTGCTCTGAATGCTCTTCAGTACAAGTTGTTAGCAACGAGGCCAAGCGTGGGACAAAAGGTGTTCTGAGTCATCAAGGCTAAGAACAAAATGCCACATGAATTTAACTGAGCAAAGCAGCTGGACTTAAGACTTGGGAAACAAAGATTTAGAACTTGGAAAAAAAAAAGTCATTTACTTTGTTGTACATTTGTGAGTGCTTATTGTTTGGAGTTAAGAGTTATCTTAGCTTTACAGTGTTGTCTGGTCACTTGTGAAGGATATGTATATACTTGTGTTTTGGACAGCTGTAGTAGTGACATAATAGCTGCAGCATACGTTTAGAGAAATTATCAGGCTTGAAACATACTATGAGGGTTTTATGCCTTTCTTAACTGTGTCTGGTTTTAGAGAGTCCACCATATACCTTGAAATCTAGCGATGATGCTGCTTGAAGCTACAAAACCGGCTGCATCTATATTGAATCCGTATTGTAGGTACTGATGGTTTAAAATGTTTCTTGCTGTAATGGGTTAAGTAAGCAAAGTAAATAATGAACTTGTGTTGACTTTGTCTGTATGTACTGGCATTGCTTAATGCCTTTCGTCTAGAGGAGTGCAAAGAAGGGCCTGCATAAAAGCCAGAATTTTGCTAGTAGGTGTTAAACTATGAATGCCACTCTAGTTGTGCTTGTATAACCCTGCCCAACAGAGTTTGTGTACTCTGACATCTGACTGAGTGACTTCTTGCAGTCCTCAGGAATCTACTGTAGGCAACAGAAGTCAACTGAAAATGTACAGAACATACGCAAGTTTTCTTACAGGAGCTGGTAAGCACTTGTCAAAAGAGCTTCATGGCTGAAGGCCAAGAGAGAAAGCAGCCTCTTCTAGGCAGATCCAGGGTGGGGGTGGTATAAGGAATAGGTGTGAACATCTGGTGGGAAGGAAGGCTAAGAATGGAAGAGAGCAAAGAGCAGGCTCACAGCACAGGTAATTCCCATATACCTTGTTATGTTTGAGGCAGGGATTGGGACTCAAGCAGTTGTCTGTGCAGATTGCGGTACAAAGGAACATAAAATTTATGAACAGAAGAAAAAAGGAATTTTTGAAATTGTTTGGTTTTGCTTTGGTATTTTCCTTTTGATGTGCGGTTCATTAAATCAATTGACTTTTCAATTGCAATTAGGGAAATGAGTTCAGAATCATGTATTTTACATCAACTTTCCCACACCTCAAGGTGGGGGGGCTTAACTGATGTTTGATAGCCTATAAAACTTGAAAACTAGACCTTCTTGCTGTCAAACTTAGACAGAAATTTGGGTTGAAATAATGTTTTTGTAATGAGCATACAATTAGAATGTCAGTAAATCCTAATGTACTTCTTAGAACTTTGGCTGTGACTAGTAGAAGAGCAAACTGTTTCTATGGACTGTTTTACTGAAGCTGTGTATTTCAGTAAATAGTTCAGCTTGGTTCATTAACAACTACTCTAAGTTCGGGCCTTCAGGGCACCAACAGGCTTTAGTGGTCCAGGCCAGCCTCACCTGGGACCCACAGAGAATCCTGCCGGTGTGCTCAGGAGCCTCATCAAAATTCAGTCTTGGAGCTTCAAGTCCTGCATAAGCTTTGTCACAGGAGTGCCTGTCTCTGGCACTGCCCCGTGGAGAGACCGCAGTCCTGCTCGAGACATAGCTTGTCTCATGCATGGACCTCAGGCCATATATTGTAGCTTCAACTCCAGCCCTAGTTTGGGCCCTATCTTTTGCTCCTGCTTGAGCTCACTGGGAGGACCTGGGCTCCAGGTCATACTTTGCTTGTGACAGGTTCTGCTGCCTTGCTTTTGACAGTTAGGCTTTACCCCAGTGCGTTAGGAATATTTTAGAGTGGCAGGCAATTGCTGAAAAGAAGGATTTATTTTCTTCTGGCAGGTTCATCAAACTTAATTGTTCCAGACCTGGACACGGTAAGAAATTTGACATGTGATATATGGTCTGTGATTAAGTTGACAGAAGTCATGTTCCTGGTACATGCAAGAACTGCTTTGGCTACGACATTTGCCAAGTAGCCTTCCAATTTCATTAGGGGGTTAAGAACTGTTACCAAAGTTTGCTTAACACTCTACCTAGCTAAAAACTAGGACCGAAGAGTAGGGATTTTTCTGAGTATCACTGGTAATGTGTGACTGAGCTGAAATAAACTTCCCAGCATGTCAAGTTCCTAGGCAGTTGTGTGTACTGCTGTAAAAGTGTGCTTGGATCTGCAATGTTCATTACCACTGGATGAGGGATTTATATTCATTTCTTTACAGCTACTGCAGCAGAAAAAAAAAATCCTAATAGAAGCATAAAAAGGGTGTAAGTTTCTTATATCTTTATGCTACCAAAAGTCTTAATATGTACAATTTTTGGCATTAGTACTGGTGCTGGCTTCTTAATTCACTCTGGCAGTAACTTGAAGAGAACAATGTTCAACTGATATAATGGTGAGTGGTTTGCCAGGATATTTGTCAGACTTTAGCTAGTGGGTATCTAGTCTCAGCCATTTCCTTTTGTTATTAGAAGGAATTTTTCAAGTGCTGAATTTCTTCTTTATTACTGTATTAAAACATAACTTCTAAGAGTTTCAAAGAATCCTTGATCCTTTATAGCAGCTGGCAGGGAGCTCATCCAAAATATCCCTAAGTTTTTTTATTGACTCCACTTTCTGTAGTGGTGTTTGTGCTGGTTCAGGACCCAGCTTAGTTTCTGGACTAGAGCAAATAGAACTAAATCAGAAGATCATTACCCAGGCTGGCCCTAGTTTTGCAATAAGGGCAACCAAATAGTGCCTAATGATGCCTTAAGCTATTATTTCTGCATAGCTTTTCCAGCTCATGTAGATCTTCTTTCTAGAGTCATTAAATATGTTTTCTAAGGATACAATGTTAATTTTTACCCAAGAGGACTAGCTAGCTATCCTTGACAGTTCATTACATGATTTCCAGTGTCCTTTGCAGAGTCTGATAGAGATCTCGGGTAGATCTTAAAAGCATGAAGTATTTTCACGTCGGAGCTTTCACTATTTAAGTCCTTAACGGGGTCAAGTTTGTTTCAAGCTACCCTAACTAGAAGAGCTGAACAGTGAATCATAGATAACTGCAATTTCTAAGACAAAGACAGGTTCAGATATGGATAGGTGCCTGAAAAGAAAATTCTCCTGAAAGCTTATCTTCTGCCTTCTATTAATTTCTACCAGTAACCTAAACAATAAAAGTTTTTCTTCCAGCAATGAAATCATAATACTCTCTCTGGCAAAAATTAACTCTTCCAGGTTCTGAAAGCAATACTCAAAAGCATGCTGCTAAGTTACTGAAAATGGATGTGAGGGCGATCTGGCTGCGACGTCTGTCACCCCATTGATCGCCAGGGTTGATTCGGCTGATGTGGCTGGCTAGGCGGGTGTCCCCTTCCTCCCTCACCACTCCATGTGCGTCCCTCCCAAAGCTGCGCACTCGGTCGAAGAGGACAACCTTCCCCGATAGAGGCGTGTACCATTCATCGGTCAAGGGTATACAGTAGCTGTGCTCCCCTGCTAGAACCTCCAAACAAGCTCAAGGTCCATTTGTAGGAGAACGTAGGGTAGTCAAGCTTCCAAGACTGCAGACACATCCAAGTGAGGCACTGCACGGGGCAGTCTGCCATTGTTTTGTGCCAGAAAACGCCAATTTGTCCCTTTTATAAGCATTTCATAGTGTGGGACTAACTATAACTGATTTCTCTTTCACTTTATCGCTTTTCTCACTTCCTTTGCCCAGTCACATACAAATCCTTCAACTCCTCACATACCAGTTACAATGTAAGCTTATTTTTTCACCTACATGTACAGTTAATGTTAAGCCCACTTGACTTGACCCAGCAAAAGGGTCACGTTTGTAAGTGATGGACTGTCTTCAGCAGGTGCCCTGAAAGCAGAGGAAGGTGGCTGAGATGACTTGTACAAGACACTGAGAACAAGAATGGAATGGAATGGGACAGGATAGAATAGACTTAGAACAGGAGAGGAGAGGAGAGAATAATGATCATCTAGTCCAATTGCCTGTCTTTCTTTCAAGAAGGATGGGGAGGGACATTTCACAAGGACGTGTAGTGATAGGATGAGGGGTAACGGCTTTAAACTGGAAGAAGGGAGATTTACATTAGATGTAAGGAAGAAGTTTTTCATCATGAGGGTGATGAATCTCTGGAACAGGTTGCCCAGGGAAGTTGTAGAGGTGCCAAGATGGGATGTGTTCAAGGCCAGGTTGGATGGGCATTGAACAGAAGGAAGGTGTCTCTGCCTGTGGCAGAGGGCTTGGAATTAGATGATGTCTAGGGTTGCTTTGAACTCAAAGCATTCTATGATTCTTCCAAGGTGTTGTGTGTCTTCTGTTTTAATGCAGCATTACAGTTCGTTTCAGAGCTGACATGACTAAACCATGAACTTCACAGGGAGCTCACAGTATGTTGCAGGAATTACATGTTTAGGCTCAAATCACACAGCCAACAAACTTGCGGGAAGAGCACAGCTGCCAGGAGGCAGCGCCCCTCTGAGAAGGCACCACATGTAAGGCTCATTTAAAAAAAAAAAACCAACAAATCCCACACCCAAACAAATAAAAGCCAAAATAAAGTGTTTTTGTTAAAGACAGAATAAAGACCAAGACTCTAGTCAGTCAATAGTTCTTCAAGAATACTTTTATTCTGGGCAGGAGACTTGACACAGAAGGAATGAAACAAACATTTATAACATTTTGGAACAAAACCACCAAATAAACAAGAACCGTTATTTCTTTACTCACTCTGACACCTCCACCCTCCCAAGTTCAAAAATGTTCTTTCAATATATGCTTCCTTCCTCACATTGTGGAACATCCTACTCATATCAACAGCCTTCTTCGATACAGAAATAGCAGGGAAGTGGGTTTTCTGGCTCGGGTGGTTGTTGTTGTTGCTTTTGCTAACATCATGGCACTTACACAATACTTTTACGAAAACCCGGCTGACAGAGGTGAATGAGTCCACCGTCAGGCTCCTTTACTTCCAAGAGTCATTATTACACGTCGTGCACAAGCCTGAGAAAATGTAAACAGTAGAATTCTAAGAACATTTTGCATAAAGATATTGCTAAATATTAAAAGACAAAGTAGTAGGTTAGACATGATAAATCCTCAGCTCTGCCGCTTGTCCAGACTTCAGTACAAGGAAGACCTCCCTCGCTTCCACGCCTGTGCCGCACCCTGCAGGAGCACACACAGCTCCGCCAGCGCAGCCCTGACGCACAAACCACTTCTTCCAACTTCAGTAGGAATTTGCTACAAGCGCTGCCATTATACTTAGCTGATTTTCTGTCCCACTAAGCCAAAACTGGCAGAAGTGATTCGGAGTATCAAGATTATTTGCTTTTTTCCAAAATAGAGGCTTTAATTTGGGAAAGGAGATAAGCTGAAAAAAGTACTACTTTTTCTAATCTTTTAGCTGGACTGACCAAAACTTGAATGTTACCGTCAAGAAAACCCCTGCAGGGCTGATCAAGGCTCACAGATATCCAGGCCAGGTTCAGCTCCATCCATGTATTATTTTAAACACACGGAGTAGTCCCCATCCTTAGTGGAGTGACTCAGGAGTCTCCAGAGGGTGACCAAGTTCTCAGGTGAGCCAAACTTCTCCTGAGATGATTCTCCCTCACCACTGGTTTCAAGAGTAGGCTCACAACAAAGGAGCTCATGCTCAGGTGCCTGCTGGTAGGTAGGATGAATCCAAGCCTCAGCAGCCCAGTCTTGTGACTTGGACTTGTTCGTCTCCTGCTTCCACCAGTAGGAATTAAGCGATTGGAACAGACTAGTTAAATTGTCTACTTAGGTCTAGGGATACTTAGGATAGGCTCAGGGTGTTTCCTCTTGAGACCAATTATTCAGTGATAAAATAAATTAAGTGATATCTAGACATAAATACAGATATTTATTTCCACCAAGAGACACAACTATCTTTCCAGTTCTGGCACAAATATACATATTTCCCTTTCCACTTACCCAGACAGCATCAGCGCATGCTTTAGAAACCAAATGGCTGATTTATTTTACCGCTGTGCAGCATCACCGCCTTGGCAGCAGTTAGGTACGGCTTGGAGTTACTACTGGTATCAACAAGGAGTGCAGTAGCTGGACACACATCGTGTCCTTGGCATGTGGAAGTCTTACATACATACTTCTTTTTAATGCATAGATCCTTTTGCTTTCCTTTAGTTTTGCACTGTCTCACTGTGACCTGAGTCCATAAAAGCCAACAGTGAGCAGTGCTCCTCACAGTTCCCCCCCGTAGCACTGAGCCAGCAGCCTACTCTAGGGTCCAGTTTCCTCGCAGTCCCACACATTGTCCATGGGAAGCACTGAGAAGGCCAGCAGGTGTTAGCAGTCTCCCACCCACAGCAGCAGCTGCCCCTTGCAGGTGCCGGGCGATCCCTCCAAGAGGATCTCACTGACAGAGCAGCCATTCGAAATGGCCAGATGCTGAGGAGCATAGCTGCACTGATCCCTTTAGACTGCATTTAAGTCTCATAAATGCACAATTTGCCCAATTCGTTCATAGAAGCAGCTAAGAAAGGTGGGCATTTCTGTGCACTTACGCGGGAAGGTGCATTTTCACAGCACGCTTCAGCTTGGGGGGGGTGCTGCTCCAAAATAAAGCTAGAAAAGGTGTTCTCTCACTGCACCTTCATCTTTCTTCTGTGGAAGGAGGTGCAGCAACAGCCAAACGCTGACCTTGATCTAAGCCAATCTTTGGCTAATGGCTGGACACTGGCACTCCTTTCCCGTGCAGAACAAAACCAGACTATGGGGCTGTTTAATTTCCTCTATAGCCTAGTCACTCATTTTCTTATCTAAATCGAGTTAAACGGCTCTTCCAAGAGCTCTATCCATTTCTGTGAAATCAACCACAATTCAAGAACATTGTTCAGCAGGACCAGGTAAGGTCCCATTTTTCCGCTAGAGCCTGGGGGCCTAATTTATGGAACATGACATATTCTTCACATTTTCAGTGAAGATTTATTGAAGTCTAGAAGAACTAAAGTATGATCCAACTGCCTCATTTCCTCTGGAATTTTTTTCTTCCCCAAATTGATTCAGAACAGTTGAATGAAGTCAGCTGCGTAGATACTGTTTCCTTAAACTCTGCTGCTGGCCTGTCGCTAATACTGTGTTACCCTGAAACCAGCTTTATAATTGTTACTATTGTCTTAAGCATGTCTTCAGATCTTATATTCCCAACAACAACAAAAAACCACAAAACTGAATCGGATTCTTCTCTTTAGAAATGATTAGAACAACTAAATGAATTGAACAGGAGGTAGGTCCACAATCCATTCCATTGTGAACAATGCCAAGAAGCAACTTTGAAGCAGGACAAACGCGTGCTGTGTCAGAAAACAGATCTACAGAAGGGTATTCACCCTTCACTGGACAAGAAGATTCCCCAAATTCGGTAGAAGCAAAAGAACAGAGCTGGAAAACTGGACAGGAGAGTCCAATGAAAGCCTTTTAAAGGCAAAAATAAATTTAAAAAAGCCTCCCACTGACTTTCAGCAGTCTCTCAGTGGTTGCAAAAGAATTTAGATAGTTAGTCACTCATTCCTTTGATGTCTGTACAAAGCACATGAGCGTGGGACAACAAGCATCAAGACGTGGCATCACTGAAATTATACAGCCTCGTTTAGCACATAAACTTCAGAAAATGTCTAATGAATGCCCGTTCCTCAGCACTTCCACTGCAATATTGCACCACTTCGCATTTTTTTAATCCACTTTTATAAAAATGTTGAATCTAATAAAGGAAAAGTTAAATTTTAAAAAAGCTTGTTACAAAAATTTGTCATATAAAAATGCCAAACCCCCTAAGCCATATATACAAAATGTATCAGATTTATGAAAATAACTGGACCTGATCATATAACAAAACAATTTTATACAAAAAGGTACAAAATTGCATTGAAATTAATACAAATAAAAAGTAAAAAAACCCTTCAAAATGTCTCATTCACAGAAGATCTGTTTCTTTTACATTTACGGATATATAGAACAGTATCAAATTGTCTCCTGTTAGCCACCATTTCACGGGAAACACTCAGGTTCAGGGAGGACTCCCACAGGTCACCGGTGAGCACCGTACTTTGCAGACCAGTCAACACGCCCGTGGATCGGCTGAGCTGGTGGTGGGAGAGGCATTAACCTTGGTGTGCTTTTTGTAGGTGAATTGAAGGGTGGTCGTCCAATATGGGGTCTCACTGACTTCAGAGAAGCATAATCTAAAGGGCAAGAGAAAATGCCATGAGATAATTGTTCCATGAGTAGCTGTCTACTTTGAAAAGCAAGTGGATGCAGGTCCAGATACTAATTTCTCCAGGAAATAAACCTTTTAAACTACAATTTGCTGATGTGAAACAATAGTGGATCCAATCCCTAAAACCTTATCAGACAAGGAGTATTTACATCACTAATTTGACAAACGTGAATTCTGTGCCAGCTCTCACAACAACCTCTAGGTCCCACTGAAATATGCTGTAGATAAAACCACACATTTCATAAACAAAGTAAAAATGAACCAAATGCTTCTCCATTTGAAGTTCTGCAAGGTTATAAACTGTAGTTCCAGTCAGCCAAGTATTTACAAACAGAGCAAAGCAACGTAGTTCAGTGCTGCACGTACACAGCATTACCAGAGTAATGAGCAAGGGACACAGTCAACTTTGGTACAATACTTACTAGAAGATGGATCCACAACTGGTGCTAACTGAACCCTCTGCCCAGCAGAGCCTACTTCCTTCTTCAGAAATGAAGGGATGTAATCACTAGTTAGAATGCCTGATCCTACAGGCCCTGAAAGACATGGCAAGGAACATTTCAGATCAAGTCAATGGTTCCCCCACACTATCAACAGATGACAAAAGTGTGCACTGATGAGCCTTAGTCAAGATCAAGCCTGATCATGGAGTGATGAAAACAAGAACTTCATTGGAGACACTAGAAATCCACAGATCCTATAGACACTTGCATTCAGGAGACTGTCAGCATCAGACTACATTAAAGATGAATGGAAAACAGCTATAAAACTGAACTCTTAGAAGGGCTATTTCTGCTTCTCCCTGACATCTCAGCTTTTTCAAGGTTTCTCAAAGCTTTCAAAAAATAGCATTTCAGTTGGACTGAAAGTTTGTTTGAAAGGTGGACTTTCAGTTTGACTTTCTGCAACTAGGTCCTATAAATACGCTCACTCTTAATTTCTGTGCAAGTCTGGGGCTCTGGAGCTACAAAAAGCTCTCAGTGAAGCCAGTAAGAGTGCAACTTAATAAAGTGGGACAGATTAATGTTCCAAATTTGTCAAGTCAGCTACAAAACTTGTCCCTAAGATGAGCAAGAACAGGGCTGACTGACCTGTAGGATAAGCCATAGAAAATAGAACAGAAATAGGTATAAATAACACAGTCTAGAGTCACAGCACAGATGGACACTAAACAAGTTGCCATGCACAGATCAGATCCATCACATATATGCCTATCATGTAGGAGGCCGGTAAAGCAGTGGCAAAGTGCACTGTGGGAAATGATGGTAATAAGTGAAAAAAAAAAAAGAAAAATCTAATGATATTCAGCTACAGAAGCAGCAGAAACTTGTAGAAGAGCAGGAAGGAGACATGTGCTACATACATAAAGGTTCTCATGTAGTTTAGCCATTTATAACATCCTCCCATCTTGAATTTTTAAAGAACAATTTTCTGATTAGATTACATGCAAAATGTGAAGCTTTTTTTTATTTTTTAAATCAAGAGTCTCTAAAGGCTCAAAATGTTTATTTGGGCCAAGATTCAACAGAAATTTTCTCAATCGAGCATTTTGATGACAACATATGCAACATAAGTACTGCACTGCAGAACTGTAACATCACATGAAAACCTGAAGCCAAGAAAGATTTAGAGAGGAAACACAAGATATAATCTAGAAACATTGACCAGTTTATCTGGTAAAATCTAATATAAAAATCTATAAATTAATTA
This sequence comes from Coracias cyanogaster, assembly GCA_033124195.1. Taxonomy (NCBI): domain Eukaryota; kingdom Metazoa; phylum Chordata; class Aves; order Coraciiformes; family Coraciidae; genus Coracias; species Coracias cyanogaster. The sequence continues at coordinate 25,372 of JAVSBS010000314.1, forward strand.
CTTCAAATAATAGGGACTAGATACCTGAAATATCAATCGCCCCAAAAACCTGAAGAAGAAAAATTTAAGAGCTTTGGGTTTTGTCTGAAATTTTAAAAGCTACAATTATTTCACTACTTCAGACATCATCAGTTAAAAGACATGACAGATGATAGATTTTACTTGCTTTATTCACATAACAAGAGTCGTGAGTACTCCTGTAGTTCAATTTAGATCAGCTTCTTCCTCTACAACAGTCATTTATGCACCAGCTGGGCTAAAGTAATTTGGAAACCTGAAAATAGGACTTATGAAAACTGCTGAGGGAAACCAAAAGCACAATGAGGTATTTCAGGTTAAACAGACCTAAGCTGTCCAACCTTCTATGCATGCGGTACTTCACAACAGACTTTTAGGGATTCATTAGAAGAAATCAGTATGTTTAAGGTAGTCTCCAAATCCAAGGAACAGTGCTCGTAACTGATTCTGACAGAAAGAACAGACATGGTAGCAAGTATCTTTGGAGCTGGCAGTGTATTAGATATGGGTGACTCCAAAATACAGCTGTCTGGAATTGCAGACATCACCTATTATCTTTTCTCAGTTTCTAAGCACAGCTTCTTACCTGAATTAATCCTGTTCATACCTCCTCCCGAACCAGAAGCTTTCCCAGGCAAACTGGAACTGGGCCAGGGATTAGACGGACTAGACTCTTTGTTTGAAGTGGAGACTATGCTATTCCTTGTGCTTATTCCTATTGTAAAAAAAGAAAAAAAATTACCACGCTGAAATCTCTGCTGTGACACAGGCCTGAATAATTCCACCTGTTGATAGGATGTGGAGTAATGGCCTTACACTGGAGGAGGGGAGATTTAGATTGGATGTAAGGAGGAAGATTTTCACTGCGAGGGTGGTGAGACACAGGAACAGGTTGCCCAGGGAGGCTGTAGATGCCCCAGCGTTGGATGTGTTCGAGACTAGGTTGGATGGGGCTTTGAGCAACCTGATCTAGTGGAAGATGTCCCTGCCCATGGCAGGGGGCTTGGAACTAGATGATCCTCCAACCCAAACCATTCTAGGATTCTATGCACACTCTTAGAGCAGATGCCCAGTTCAGTGAACTGAAACCTCTTCACTCTTAACATGCCTCTGGGTTGCTTCCCATACTCTCATAGAGGAATGCTATGACCAGCCATGGGCCCTAATCCTGCAAAGGTAACAGTGTAAGGAGCTCCACCAGCATCAACGGCTGCTTACGTCAAGGCACAGGATCCTTACATCAAGGCCATAAGCATTCCCAAGTCACAGAAGATGAACCTTGCTACGTGAACGAAATCCATGCCTTGTAGGAAACAGCATTTTACAGTTTTTAGCCTAACAGTGACAAGATAACCTGAGAGTAAATAATGGTAGGTCACATTTCTCACGGTACTGTGTACTCTTCTTTGGTGTATCTACTGAAACCACAGCCTGCGAAAACACTTTGCAGTAAAGTCCATATGTCACGTATTATTTGTGTTTATTGTACACCCAATATTTAAGCAGGGTACTTAACATGCAAGGGTGCGCTCACAATTTATGGCAAAGCAAAAGCAGGTTTGGGATCAATGTGTTTTACAACCTCCTCTAGTAACACAACTTTTAGCTACTAAAACTCTACTTAAGTGATCCAGTTTGAGACTCATTGAAATTAATTGTTCCAGGAAAAAAGACTTGAGTTTACCATCACAATACCTTCTAGTTTACTTAACTTTGAAGTACCAGTACTACAAGTGAATTTATAAAGAGAAATCCTGGAAGAGGATATATTTATACTCAGCTCATTTTAAACACCAGCAGACCTGCTGTCCACCTCCTGGCCTTCATTCTGCCCCAGTGCTGGTCTCAGTATAGCAGGGGTGAAAAGGAAGACAGGCATATGATTCCTCTATAGAAACAGGGATTCCCATTCTATTGAACTCTAAGCTACAGCAAAGCATATTCCCACTACTGGTTAGCTTCTCTTGTTTATGGTATTATATACCAATGAGGTAAACATAGGGCACTTGCTTTTCCAGTCAAGAAGACCAGTCTTACCCTTCTTAGGAATAGCTTGGCACATTAACAGACGTAACACTGACTGAAAGGATAAGAGTATCCAGGGGGAGGAAGAAGCACCAACAATCCCACCCCCTTCTTGTAAGCAGAATTTATCTCAGTTGCTAGACGGCTAGAATGTCATTTATATAGTGGCCATCTACATCAGCAAAGCTCTTGCTCTCCTCACTTTCTTTAAGCTCAAATGTCAAAGCTGTACCAATGACTATTTCATACTGCTGTTAGAATTACAGGAAGAAAAAGAAATAAGTATTTTTTACTAACCAGGCAGATACCTCGTATGTCTCAAGTAGTGTTGCTTTGCTGCAGAAACTCGCAATGTGGGAGTGTCCTGCCGCTGAAAGGTCGCATGGGAAGGTGCACTGCTGCCAGAGCCTATGGCATCCAAAGGCTTCAGGTCCAAAATGCTTTCAAACCTATAACCCCAAAATTGCTACACTTAGTTCAATTCTTGTAGCGTATGTTTATCCACAGTTGCCCTTCTCATCCTCATACCGTCTCCAGGAATCATTTCCTCATACTGTGTGTTTGCTACAGCATAAACACATAGACAACAGGGAATATTTTCAGCCTGAAGCCTTAGAAGTGCCCCTGAAAACGAGATCTGTGCTTCTAGTTCCCTTATATACTGCACATCCTTTACCATCCCAGATATATGTTTCTAGATCCACTGAAATCATAGAAAGCAACATTACGAAAAAAGAGGTGAAGCCTAAGGAAATAAGATCAAAAAGCACATGGACATACCTACAAAGAGTTTCATCACTCTGCCTCTTCTTGTTTTTCAAGTCCAACCTTGTGATGCAAGAGCCAAAGTCAAGGTCTTCCAAGTCATCCCAGTCTTCAGAACTCTTCACTGTTTTAGCAAGATGTCCCCACCTTCGCCTAGTTTTTGGTTTAAGTTCACCGTTTATATTCTCAGTCCCAGCAGATGTTTTCTGTTATAAAGATGGGCAAGAAACAAACCCACACTCTTACACCATAAACCAGGTGACAGGAGCAAAGACTTTTTTTTCAAAGAATAATAGTGGTAGTAGAGCTGTAACAACAGAATCCTGATCTTCCATTAAACAGATTGTGTTCTGTAGCCTGTAGATATTACTACACATCTTCTGCATCTCATCTTGTAATAAAGCATCTTGCACTAGCAGAATAATACTTTTCTTAGGTCTCAATTCCAATTTTATTTATATTTCACTATAAACCTCCCAAACAATTAGCTCATGCTCAATTTTTATTTCTTGATCATCTTGTGAGTACAGAACTGGATCCAGTTCCATGTTTCCACAAGCCTGTGCCTAGACATTTATAACATCTATTTTTCTTGCAGGACAGCATAGGTGCAAATTTGTCTCTTCACCCATTTAAGCTCATCGGTACATTTCAACCTTGCATGACTCTGTATGAGCCCAGTGCAGACCCTACGTAAGACCAATCCCTTAACAGCAGCGTTCACACTGTCTGCTCTCATCACCTATCTTAAGAACCCAGTCTTCTTGTATAATCAACAGAAATAGTCAGTCCTTATGCTGAAAGAAAAATCTGCTGTTTTCCACAGCCAGTATAGAAGACCAAAGGGACATCTCGGTTATATTAACTGGATGCCTTAAATGGATGAAGGCAATAGCCCCACTTCCCCTTATTTCAATACTATGTATCTTAATACTTCTCTCTCTGGCACCAATCCCATTAATATTCTGACCACTGTACAACCTGTACTGTTGTACTGTACGCTTTTACTCATAGGAAATCACAGTATCACCCTTTAAGTGGTGCTTTACAACAAAAGGAAGCATAAATGCCTTTGAGAGGAGAAACTGACTTGTTTGTTGATAGCAACTGGATTTCAATTTCAAGAGAGTAACTTCTAGGTTCTAGCAGAAAGTTGTAACTATTCTTTATTCCCAGTTCCTTTTAGTAAAGTATAAGAACCTTGAAAGAGAACAGGAAAAGAAACACAATTAAGGAAAAAACAGGCAGTATATCAGGAAGTGTATCTTATGCCAGAGGGACCTTTACCTGCTGAGGAACCTTATTGTGAATTGCAGGCAGAAGAACCTGGTTAGACTTGTCCTCCTGTAAGCAGTTAGTGTGCTCAGCCCCAGAGTTGGCTGTCTTATATGGGTACACAAAGTGCTGAGAAGACTGGCTTTGTTGAAAAGGCCTTGACGAAATGCGGGCATGAGGCTTCGAAGGGGGTTGTGCTGGAGGGACAGGCTTAATATGCAGAGATGATTTATTATGCAGTTCCTTTTGTTTCCCCAGTTCCTGAACACCCAGAGCGTGCCCAACCTGGAAGTACGGATATCGAAGTGCCTAAAACATAAAAAAGATATTAGGATTCAACTTAGGAAACCAAAGTTTTTAACTTGCCCTAGCCCTATGTAATGGCACAAATGTAATTTCCTTTTTTCTGATGTGGGAAATAGCAGAAGACCCATCTCTCAACACTAGATTCTAGTGAGCACAGTCTACTTCAAAGTAAAGCTGCAACAGTAGAAAGGTTTCAACAAAGTTATCAAACCCTCTGTGGATTCACACAAAACAACAAGGTTCTGCAGAGGTAAGAGACTTAACCAGGTACATGACACCCAGAGGCATGATTCATTATGTGCTGTCTCTTTGTACGTGTGTGGTGTACGTGTCTGTCATCGCAGATCCAGCCATCAAGACTTGAATGACCCCAGAGACATCCCGTCTCTTCCATTCTCCAGTTCCAAGATGGAATCAAGTGAAAGAAAAATAACCCTTATGAAAATCAGCCTTCTCTTTTTTGGAAGGTGTGGGAAACTGACCCACTGTCTTTGAGATGTCTTTCTAAGTCAGCTAAAGAGAACTACAACTCCCATGAATTATTGGGGGTCCTCCAGAAGCCGGAAGTCGAAGATGTGGGGGACGCGGCAAGATATAAAAATCTGAGGGAAAACAGGAAACTCTCTCTTTTCCCTCCCCGCCACCTTAAGAGAGTACCGCTGGGACTGTAGCCCGGAGACTCGCCGCGGCCACCTCCGTCACCGTGACCATACCCGGTGTCTCCGTCTCTCTCTCATGCGCACTATAAGGTACTCGCCGGACTCCTCCTCACGATTACCCGCGCGCCCCGGCCGGGTGCACTCGCCCTGCTGCCGGGAAAAGACTCTGAGTGTGAAATTGCCCGGGGCCGCCTTCAGGCTGCGAGCCGAAGAAGAAAAGGCCCCCCGCCGCTGCTGCGCCAGGCTGAAAGCGTGGAGGAGGCTGGCTCGGGCCAGTGCCAGCGCCATCCCCCTGCTGCCGCCTGGAGCTGGACTAAGCCAGATCCCGTCATCGCCGCCAAACCCAGACCCCTTCACCATACGCCGGGAAAGGGGTAGATATACCCGACACACACATACACAAGTACGCCCACAACACACTACTGACACACAGGTCATATTTTGACGCAATTAAGTTCTTATTTTGCCTTGTCCCTTCGTTCCCCTCAGGGAAGGGAGAGTGAGCGGGTGAGTGAGGCGTATCGTGGTACCTCCATAGAGTAGATACGGTTTATGTGAACATATCTGGTAATAAATTTGTTAAATACTCATCAGTCTCCACTATTGCCTACGAGTTGGTGGCAAGTTTTCCTTTTCCTCACTTTGCCCACGATCCCCTTCCCTTTTGGGAGGCGGTACGAACGCTTGCGCGCCCAGACCGTGACAGAAGGGATGCTGGTAAAAAATATCTTTACCCTACCTTACAAGTAATTAAGGAGTTGTCAGTTAAATCTCTGCCCATCTCGCTGTTTCAGGTACACTCATCTTCTCTTCCCACAGACCTCTCACTGCAAAAAACTTCTAAAAGCTCAGATTCCTCACCATATTTGCACCTTATTGTAGAACATGTTAATGGCCCTTAATACCAAGTTATAGTTATTGCTTTTTATTACCTTCGAAAGTTCTTAATCTACTTTACTTTTCAACTGCCTTAATTAGCTTTAAAGCTTTTTATTACAATTTGTACTGATAGTCTGATATAATCACAAATGTTCAGCTATGGTCCCTGCTCCTTTCATCAGCTGGGTACTACCACTACAGGACTGATACCCAACTTCAGCGGCTACCGTAAACATCAACTGGATTATTCTATGTGCAATACTGATGACTTGGGCTATGCTTATGTATGTTGGGACATATCCACAGAGCAACTGAGCTGAGACTGCCCTGCAAATGGCCTTGGGTAAGCCAGCTTTATCCAGGCAACACTGGGCTGGGTGAGCAGATGGTGAGGTGGATTGAAAGCTGGCTGAACGGCCAGGGCCAGAGCGTGGTGATCAGTAAAACGAAGTCTGGTTGGAGGCCAGTGGGTATCAGGGTACCCTAAAGGTCAACACTGCAGCAAGTACTGTTCAACATCTCCATCAATTGTGCCAATGGTGGTGCAGAGCGCACCCTCAGCAAGTCTGCTGATGACACAAAACTGAAAGGAGTGCCTGATGCTTCAGAGGCACGCTGCCTTCCAGGGTGACCTCAAAAGGCTGAAAAAAATGGGCTGACAGGAACCTTACCAAGTTCAACAAGAAGAAATATCATGTCCTGCACCTGAAGAGGAACAACCCCATGCACCAGTACATGCTGAGGTCAGCCACCTGAAAAGCAACTTCGCAGAAAAGAACCTGGTAGACACCAAGTTGAACATGAGCTACCAATATGCCCTTGCTGCAAATATGGCTAACGGTACCCTGGGCTGCATGAGCAGGAGTGTTGACAGCAGGTCAAGGGCAGTGATCCTTCCCCTCTGCTCAGCACTGGGGAGGTCACCTCTGGAGTGCTGTGTCCAGTTTTAGGCTCCCCAGCAGAAGGGAGACATGGACATAATGAAGGGAGTCCAACAAAGATCCACGAAGATGACTGAGGGACTGGAGCATCTCACATACGAGGAAAGACTAAGAGAGCTGGGACTGTTTAGCATGGAGAAGAGAGGGTTCACTGGGTTACTGAAGTATGCAAAGAAGATGGAGACAGGCTCTTTTCAGTGATAGGATCAGAGGCAATGGGCACAAGCACACAGGAGGTTCCCTCTGAACATCAGGAAACACTTTTTACCATGAAGGTGATTGAGCACTGGCACAGGTTGCCTAGGGCAGGAGAGCTGGACCAGATGACCTTCAGAGGCCCCTTCCAACCTCAACATTCTGTGATTCTATGGCATGTATCAATAGCAATGAGAGAATGTCACCACAGTTTTCAGCTGTACCTTTTACCTTCACTCTGCTGCTATTCACAGGGACTGGATTATACTGAATTCAGGCGTACTAACACACTGCAGTCACACATTTGATGACTTAACACACACACCACACAGCTCATGTTGCATGTAAAAGACTGATTACTCTTTTTAATTACCCCACCTTTGTCTTTTAAGTCGTTCTTGACTTCTGCTCTTCTCCCTTTTAAGAACCACACCCCTGAGTAACTGTTGTTAAATGACTATGTATAAAAGGTGTCTTGCAGTGAAAGGAAGAGACATCTGAAAGGAAGCATCACATGTAGATTTGAGAAAAAGAAAACAAAACCAAACCTGACTTGCTGTTGGCCGCTTTTTGGGGTCCCACTGCAGCATGTCTCTCATGAGCTGCACCGCTTCACTGCTCGCATTAGGTATAAGGGATTTTAGGTTGTTTGGTACACATTGAGGCCAGCGAAAATTCATGGAGGCTGAAAGTTGGTAGCCTTCAGGCCAGTCATTCTGGAAGAAGGAGATTTCCAATCACAAAGAAATTTCAGCTGTAAAATATCATAGTAACTAAGTACACTAGCATATATTCCACTACCAGTAACAGACTGTCCCCCATTTACTCCAGACTGTATTAAAAATTTCATTAGAAGTTTTCACCTCAAACCTCTGGTGAGAGGGCAGTCTCGCTTTACATCTGACCAAGTTAAAGGCACAAATGGAATCAGGAGAAAGGAGTCTTGCCATAATTCCATTTTCTAGCCTATTAAACCATGGGTTTATACAAAATATGCAAGAGAAAATATAATTTCCCCCCAGTAAAATCACAGTTTGCAGTTCAGGAGTCTATTTCTCCTCCTCTAAATGTCAAGGTTTATAGCATAATTATATAATAGTTATTTTACAGGAAATAAGTTTTAATTTAGTTGACTATACTGAGATCAGTATCATGCAGTAACAGTAAGCATGAAAATTAATTACTTCCATGGTTACTGCTACTGTACCATTCTGTGTTGTAGAACACCTCTAGTGTTGTTGCAGTGTGGAATGTCACTTTAGCTACCTTCTTCGGTGTCCCCAAGACTTGGCAAATTTTGAATATAGTATCAATTTCACTGGCTCCTGGGAAGAGAGGCCTCAGTGTGTAAACTTCTGCCATTATACAACCAACAGCCCAAATATCTATTGGAGAACTATAGCTGGTCGATCTCAGAAGGACTTCAGGAGCCCTGTACCTGTGAGAGTGAGGAAAAAGAAACAAATCCCAACAATCAACACAATTCAAACAGACATAAATGAAACTATTCAACTCTTCCTTCTTTGCTGTTAAGAGCAAGCATCCCTTACGAAGCTCCTATCCTCTCCTATCCTACACATAAAACTTCTTTTTTTTTCTAGAATGAAGAATGAAACCCTACATAATCTCTTGTAAGCTCTCATGCCTTCCTGACATGCAGCAATCCCAGCGTGTCCCACCTGCCTGATCAGTCTCCCTCTCTGCTCCTGTGCTGCTGCCATCTATAAACTGTCTTGTGCGAACTGAAGCTTTTCAAATTACGCCAAGCTTAAATAAAAGTTTCATAAAGAAGAGGCATCAAAAGCAGTATAACAATCAGCACAAATTTAATACTTCTTTAAGGGCTTGATTATAAGTTTCACACAATATAGGCAAATGCTAGCACTTACCATCTTGTGGATACATAATCGGTGTAAGGAGGCCTAGATCGGATTTCTCGGGCTAAGCCAAAGTCTGCTATTTTCACAAGTTCTGGTCCCATGCAAAGGAGATTTTCAGGTTTCAGGTCTCTGTGAAAGAACCCTAAAATTCAAATGAAATATTGATGTGCATTGCAACGCCGCCCCCAGCTGCAGCCTTTATTGTCCACTTGGATTGTTTTGACTTAGTTCTTATTGCTGAAGCTTGCACAGCACAACAGCAGGTCTTACGCCATCAACAGAGCTAGTCAGTTAAGGGTTGTTCAGACTGTGAAGAACAGTACATCCAAGCTGACTATCTTACAACAACTCAGAGCGTTCAGTCAGATTGCTGCCTTTCAAATGATGCTTCTTTAACAAAGAAAGATTTACACCATTTTAATGTTAATTTCATACTAATTGTATTGGAAATTGTGCAATGAAAATATATTAAAAAAAAAGTCAAAAGTTCTTTTAAACAGAATACAAATTAAAATGAGGGAACTTTTTTGCATTTTGAAACTTCTTTTTAAATCTGAGAACATAACAATCTGCGAGCACTCAGTTACTCACTGCCCTATCAGATAGAGGATCTCAGCATATTATTTTACTGATCCCTGCGTTCAACAAAATTTGATCACAAATGAGCATTTGGCAAGAGCTCTTACAAATGACAGAAGAAAGCTACTATATTACTGACCATTCTCTGTGAAATTTGCTTCCACCTTTAGTCTGGAAAACTTGTCCTTATGCTTCTTTCTTGCAGGCATCTGAGACCAGTTTCCTACACACAACTCCCTCTGTAGTACCTTCCTAGAGCTCTACGATC
>JAVSBS010000314.1:35261-47104 GCA_033124195.1 Coracias cyanogaster
CCATCCCTGGAGGTGTTTAAAGAACGAATAGATGCGGTGCTTGAGGATCTGGTGTAGTGGTTAGAGAGATGCTGGGAGAAAGGTTGGACTTGATGACCCTGGAGGTCCTTTCCAGCCATAACGATTCTGTGTGATTCTGTGAAAATCTGGCATTGTGAAATGAAGGTGCAATAACTGATTAAGTGGTTTATGACATCATGAACCAAATGAAAATATTTGTCAGCTGTTTCTGTAGCTGGCTTATCTACAAGCGTATGTGGTTATGGAGAAAAGGGGTTAGAGTAGAAAACTGTGAAGACAACATCAGTAGCACCTACCGTGCTTATCACTGTTCATCTGGTAGATTGGTATGGAATAACAAACATGTAGCTGTATTTTAAAGGAACACTTATGTTGAATTCATATTGCTTAAGTGATTTGCAGTGTTGCACCACCAAATATCCCTACGCTTACCCTGCATTCAGTGCTTCTAATTCACTTTCATAACTGGGTCTCTTTTTCCTGAAATGAAATTCAAGGAAAATGATATAGTAACTAACAACTCTGGTATTGTGCTGCTGTTGTATTTGACAAGCTCTTTTTGCAAGTTCCCCAAATGAAAATGTTAGACCACCTGTAACTGTTGAAAGGGTATGTTTAGTGTTTCTGGAAAGTCCTACTCTTCTTTTTTTCAGAGCATGTTCTTGCTTCGTGGTTTTTTTTTTTTGTGATCACCTTGCACGGGACTTGAACAATTCTTTTGTAGTAGGCAAAAGCTAATCTGGAGACAACAGGCTCTCATGTGCATCTGAACTGTTGTTTTAAGGCAAGGCCTGGTAGATAGCAATACTTAGCCTTTTGAAGCCTTATCTTGCTTGATCAAAATCTTTTGTTCAATGCCAGAGAGATACTGACTGGCAGATAGCTCTTGCTTCTCTATGGGCCTGGGTGGGGGTTTTCTTTTTTGTTCTATTTTCTGTTCTTTCACAGACTCATTAATCATAGCAAGTGTAACTGGGGTCTCAAACATGCAATACAGAGGTGTTCCAATGCTGAAGAATTTTTAAGATCTTATCCATCTTATGAAAACGTTATTAGGTGTGCCAACTCCTGAATTTTCCTTCCTTGAAGTTTTCTTTACTGTTAGTGGGGGGTCCAAAGCCATTTGCCTTTGTGTGTCTGTGGAATGATTCTTTCATCAGAGTTGGTAGGTACTAGTTGTTACGTTTCATGAGACTGAGTCCTTGCTCATAGGCAAAATTAATGCCAGAATTACGGGCAGGACAGTGATACAAAGCAGAGATGGTGAGGAGGAGTAAAAACCCTGGAAAGATGGCCTAGAGATTGGGGGGTGGGGAAAAAAGGAGGATAAAATTAACAATATAAGAGGATAGCATGAATTGTATTAATATCATAACATACTTCACTCTAGAGCTCTACTAAGACTTTATCATCAATTCTTAATTTCTGCTCCTAACTAGACACACACATGTTGTGTCAAACACTGCATGTACTGAAATGCAGTTACTTTAGAAACAACAACAAAAAAATCAGTATCTTCTAATCACATTTGTTCACAGAAAGCTTTTTATTTTCCGTGTTTCAGGAGTGGATTTGTTCATGGAGAAATGATTTACAAATAAGCAACTGGGTTGGGAAATGATTCCATGTATTATAGCTGTCCTTAAGTCTGGAAAGTTTAGCTAGCATTGCCAGGACTGTACAGGTTCTTACACAAAAGAATAATGTAGTCCCTCCAAGACTTGTTTTCTTTAGCTTTCCTGTTTCAGGCTATGCAGTAGCTAACCTGCAGTTCCTGGGCAAATAGTAAACCTCATTAAGGGACTATATCCTCTTTTAATCTGTTGTCTAGTATCTGTACAGTAAGTTTAAAATCTCATTAGTATTTAACCTGCCAGGCTTGAAAAGGTGAGGGCTTTCTGCTACTCCATATAGCTGTCATGACGCGTGCAGCTCAGTATTATTATGGCTGAATTCCTTAAGAAAGGGGTTAATATACGTCGACATTTTTAAGGCTTACTGTCAAGACATTCAGCTGTCAATCCTGTCATGTTGAGTCAGTTGTTTGAACACTGTAAAAATATATTGTAAAAAACCAGCATGATTAATACTTCTTACACTGTTCTTAAATTTTCTTGCAAATAAAAATGAAAATTTTGTCCTTAGCACTGAGAGAACCACCAATGCTTGTGGAACTTCAGCAGAGCATATTAACATTGTTCTCATTTAAAGGTGTGACAGGACTAGGGAAGCCCTCTATTGCTTCCAACTTGACATGTTTCATGTTCCGTCTGTAGTCTACCAGTCATCCTTATTTTATTTCTATTGAGAGAACTGGTGGTGCAGAGAAGCTAACTTTGTAATTTTTTTTTCAAGAAAAATGCTTTAACTAGGTTTGATTAACGTCTTGTTTGCATTCAGTATCTTTTCAGCTTCACACCATCTTTGCCCTTTTCTCCCTAGCTATGTCTTGCAGGCAAGGTAACCCATTGCTTGTGCTGGGTTTTTAAGCAGAGTAAACTGAAGTTTGACCAGAGAGTGTGAAGACTGCTGCCTACAAGTATTGCAGGGGAAAGGTGTGCGTAAATTATGCATCACATGGATATAAACTATCCATATATGAATTTTGGCTTCAAGTTATGACAAGATGCTACCTGTACCATTCTCTAACTATTTTACTGTAAGAATGGTGTGAGGCCAGACAGGGGATGGATGTGTTTATGAAATCTGGCTGTATGATCTGTTGGTCATCTGCTGTCTCAGGAAAATGACTCATTACATAAAGGAATAAATTACTTTTGAACTCAGTTTTGTGGCTAGTTGCTTCACAATGTTTGTTTTACATAACCTTTCTTCAGTTTTGAAGCTTGCTCTGATATTTCAAAGCTATTTTTCCCTAATTCTGCCAACTTTTCCTGCATTGGATATATGTATAAAAGGAGTTTTTGTGGCTTAAATACTCTTATTCATGACAAAAGCTTGGCTTATACTGGATGGGTTGCACGCTGTACATGTCTACACCATCCTCTTGGCTCTGAGGAGGAGCAGGGCGAGGCAGCAGCTGCATGTGCCGAGACTCCTGTATCAGCCAAATGATTCCAGCTAAATTGCTTTGTTACAATTAGTAGGGTTACTTTGATCTGAAACTAAGCTAGGTTTCTAAATGGTCATATTCAGAAATGAAATCACTTTATCCAGACTTTTTTTAAAACATAGACTGATGCCTCATCTTCATCCTGTGTCCTATAAAAAGATAGACTTCTCATTTCAAGAAAAATGTTCAGTCATCCAGGGGTTAGGAGCAGTTCTTGCCTTAAACTTGCTGATCTTTGTAACCTGCGCTTTTCTCTTATCCTGGCACACTGGTGTGGACATAACTCCAATGTCATTTTGGTGTGCAACTGGAAAGTCATACAGATCTCAGGAATTCATGTTGTTCATTTGTAGCTTCTGAAAGTAGAGCTGCTTTGTAAATAACAATGAAGTCGACTGCAAAGAAATCAATACATAAAGATGTTTAGTTGAATTTCATAAATGGCAATTAATTGAGGTTTAAAAATATTATCGGTATTCTTTAGTGACAGCCAAGTAAGCAGTTGTGCAGACACTTGAACCATCAAGGAAACATTCTTTTGAAGAAGCAGGGAGTATATTTTGTGTTAAAGGTTTTTGAGCTTAGAGATTAGTCAGCTAAATTGATCCCAACATTAGGTACTTGCATCACTGACTCCTCTCACTTCATATTAGCATGTCTTTACTTTTAAGATCTCATTGACATGGCATTTGTTTAGTGTTGTTAGGGATTTTTATTCAAGTTGAGTGATGAGAACTTGAAACCAACTTCCACACTGGTCAAGTTTTGCCTAATATAAATGTGAGGGGGGAAACAGAGCTCAGATTGACCTACAAACATTACACTTAACTCAGCTGTAAGGGGTAATCCATAAATTTCTCACTTACCAAAAGGAAAGCAAGCCTTTTAGTTGTTCTGAAGCAGCCTATGTGTCATCTTGTCATCACCTGGTTTCCCTGATCTTTTCCCTTTGTGCTATTCTGCCTGGAAGATTTGCCCATGCTGCAATGTAAGGCATGATGTAACTGCAAAACGCTGATGCCATGATGTGAATAGTGCAGTGACTTGTTTAAGGACAAGAGATGGAATAGGATGGCACTGATGGTATGAGATAATAAGTATCAATGTTGTAAAAAGTGCCAATAATGTACAAGGTGAACTTGTCATACTCAAACTCCTTACTTCTCCATAGCTGTTTGATGTGCATTGGCTAACAGTTGACAGTGAATGCCTTGGGAATAACAGAATGTGTAGGCAAGTATGTTTGAGGGCAGGTGCCAGCTGCTTTGGATATATGTTAACCTCGTGTGACAAGACAGCTTTCATAATGAGCGTCAGCTTATAGGACATTGAATTGCTATTTACTCAAATGCATCTTCCAAAATTTAGGTCATGCAAAGTCTGGCACGTTTGCTGTGTGCAAATGGTTGACAATAAGCAGAATTTTAAACAAGCAGGGACCATCTCAGATCAGGATCTGCAAGAAAATATTTCTGACAGCCTTTATCAAAGATCGTTTTGACAAATACCAGTTAAATTAGACAAAAGAGATTACTTAATATACTTGATTAGATGTCAATTTTGAATGTAAAGTGCCAAGCTCATTTTGTTGTTTATTCTGGCTAATATCTGCAAATCTATATCTGGAAAATAATCACTGAAGTTAATGTACACATGTAACTGGGGCTGTGGAGGGTTTTGACTTGGATCAATGTTATATAATACCCTGAAGTAAGTTCACTTAAAGTGCCATATGTTTTACTTCCCAATTCATAAACAAACTTGAGGCAGTTAATAGCTAATGGTTTTAGTTCTACTCTTCTAGTAACCTTAGTATTTAACTATCTGCTTCACCGCTGTCTCCCTCCCCCACCAGAAAGTGTTCTTTAAACTTCTTGTTGATTGTTTCCAGGAGAGAAGGATTGATCCCAAATTATTAGTAAACATGATTTAATCAAGGATTGAACTTCTCTAAGGACAAAATAAAACTTAGGGAGTAGTGTTTCAACTGCACTGATAAGAGGACCTGATTTCAGAGAAATGTTTTGCTTTCATCTTTCTTGCTTCAACATGTCTTGGTCTTTCTCCCATCAGTTTTTTCAACCCTGCTATACACTTACATGCAATATACTAAGTTGTTAGTAAGTTAACGTTCTGATGAAAGGAAATTGTGTGTAAAACATTCTGTTTTGGCAAGAGCGTGTGCCAAAAGCAGGCCCTCCCTTGATGTGTCAATGCAGAAATAAACACGAGGGAGGAAAAATGCTGGAGAAACAATACAAATAGAGTTTGGAAGTGGCAACACCGGAAGTTTACAAATAGTATCTCTTAAGCAAACATTAAGACTGGAAACTTAAACAAAATTAAGTCTCCCCAGACACATGAAAGCCCTCACTAGTAAGCCTTAAAATAAACCAGAAGATATGAAACTGAAGTGATAAGGTGATGGTTTCTTTTCCCAGTTGTCTTTCTTGAAAGGCCTTCATACACATGAGAGTCCTTCACATTGCAACAGCGGCTTCAGAGATCCCTTTTGGCCTGTGACTATCATCTTCCTGTCTTGATCAGCCAGGAGGAAGCCTTTTGCTTTGTAGAATACTGGACACATTTTCTGGCTTGATAGCTCATATCACATGAGTGTGCTTGTAAATCCAGCTTTGTGACATGGTATGTACATGATTTCCTGAGGCTTACTCATGTTATCTATTACAAGTGTCTGATCATGTAAGGAGAAATAGCTTCTAGGGAAGCTAGTGACCTGGTTTACATCAGGCTTTTGGTCACCAGAACAATTAATATGCCTGCAGCAACCTTGGCGCAGGAGGTTGGCAGTGGTCTGATCGCTTAGTAACCTGCAGCAAGGCAGGCTGGACAATGGTCTGAATGGGCTTATCTATTTTATGCTTCATATTTTTCAAATATATGGAGAATTCAGAGCTATGGAGCCTTGTTCTGGCACAGGCTATAGCAGAAAACAATGTTTCTTACCATCCCTCATCTCAGGTTGTCATGTGCTAAGTACAAGGTATTGATGCACAGAGAAACTTGGTACCACTCAGTTAAGAGTTTTATCAAGCAGGTATTATTCAATGCAGCACTGGGGTAGCACTGGGGATCATCCACCGCCAGTCGAGTAAAATTACAGAGTATATATATTATAGCATCATACATATTAATCAGATTTCTGGGAAACACTTGACATACTCATTACATTCCCGAGAACTAATTAACATATAGAAACGCCCCTTGAGCATGCATAATAAAATGGGTTGGTGGCCATAGGGTGGTCATCTGATGAAGGCTCTGGGTCTTCCTCACTATGTCCTTTAATCTCTTGCATAGCTTGGCAATGTTCTTGATGGAATTTACTTGCCTTGTTATCCTGTGTAAGCCCATAACCTCCCCTGTCTCAACAGCCTTGACAACTCAGTGCTCTGTGTAGGCTCATAGCTTACCCCATCTGAAGGATGCTCTCGCAATTTGTGTCCTACCTTGGCCATGTTTACCAAGTGATAAGGATCCCTAGAGGAAGGTTCTGTCTCCCTTGCCTTCTATCAGCGTCAGGACAGCTGGCCACCTGAACTTCTGTGCTGAGTCATTAGTCAATCAGAATACCAATTCGAGTCCTCCATGTGCCTGCTAATTCACTATCTGTTCAACTGTGTGAAAAACACATGACCCATAATTTAAGCATTACTATTACATAGATCATTCCAATAACTGTAAGGCAGATGGTCTATGGGATCAATGGGTTTATTTCCGTGTTTACTGGATTAACTCTTTCACGAATCACAAAATTGAATTAGTTAAGCAATGATGAAATTTAAGTTATCCCACAGCAGATGCAGATCTTCCATTCTGTGTGCTGTGAGGGTGCTGTCTTGCATAGTGTTGGGAAATGTACTTTTTCTTTTAAGTATAGTAATCTGATTTTTAATAAGGATTAACAAATCTGTCTGAAAAAAAAGCCTGTAAAATGCAATGTGATATGTTGGGTGATCCCAATATTCCAATATTTGATTGGTACTGAAAGCTGGTTAAATATGATTGTATTTAATAAGTAAATAAAATCTGTGTTTATCTGTAGCTGCAGCATGTTAACCTCTTTGGTCAGACAAGTAGTCCTGGCTGCCACATTGACCATCAGCCATGAGAGCTTGGCTCTTTTCTCTTGCAAATCATTTTTTATGAACTGATTGTATCTGTCTAGTAGGGATTTCTTCACCTCGGCGGTTTAAGGCATTTGTAGAATTGATGCTGTTTCTTCCCTGGAGCCAGGAGTGTTGAGGGAGGGGGAGTGAAAAAGTTTTGCCTTTTGTTCTACATATATGTTACTAAGCATTTAAGCCACCACTCATTTATGCTCTTGAGTGTCTAACATGTTCTCATGTGTATTTTTTCTAGGGTACTTACATGTGTCTAGGAAATGAAATGGGCTGTTTGGCTGCATGGCTTCTATCTTTGAAAGCAGCTGCTGCCCTGTGTGCCTCAGGTGCTTTCTTACCTGGGAAATATTGGTGAAATTTTTGTCTTGATTTCTGCAGGTTCTGTACAACATGGTAGGAATTATGACAACAGGGACTTCATCTATGTAAAAAGTCCCTGTGCACGTACCAAAAAAGCTTAATTTTTTTTTATACTGTACCAGAGAGTAACTGTAATACTCCATGGTTTTATACACATGGGTATATGACACACGAGAAGCTGTTAGTGTGCCTCTCTCCCCAAAGTGAATGGAATGAAAATGCCTCAATTAAGAGACTCGAACACCAAGAGTGGAGCCCTTAAGGACTCTGAGGGAGAGAGATCTGCCTTCTGGGAGGTACTGTATCACCAGGAGAGAGATGAGATCAACAGGAAGAACTGCTCCAGAGAAGGGCCCTGAGGATGGATCAAGCAACCTGTAAATGTACCTTGAGCAAAGCTTTTTCAGTGTGACGTTCTATCCCCACTCTCCCACCATTTCTTACTGCCAAAAATAAAAGAGCTTTCTGGTTCAAGGTCTTGTTAGAAGTGCTTTGGAACTAAGAACAAAGATTGCCCTTTTTGATTTCTGCTGTGTTGAGGGAAATACAATTGTGTGCTTCAATTATAAAGAGAAGGATGGCATCAAAGATACCAGACTCCCTTATCTTCCTTGTTGGAACAATATGTGGGCCTCACAGTTTCTGGCTCACTGTGTTGAAAGTGAGATGACTCATGAAATCTTTGCCTTGGGAGTCTTGTTCATACTGATAATCTGTAATTTAATTAACTCAAACCTCTGAAAACTAAGGAAAACCAAACAGCAATCTATTTGATTTACCACTCCTGTAACTGACTCGGAGTTCAAGCAAGCTTAGTCAGTTCCATTGCAAGATGAGACAGGTTGGCTTGTGCTTTCAGAAAAGGTGGCCATTTACGGTAATTGTGAGAATCTATTAGCATAACAGCCCAAAGATTTATCCAGTGGTGATAGTGAGAGAAAGAAATTATATGCCTATTAGAGCATCTGCTCTCTTTTTAATCCATGTATGTATGTATATATTATAGCTGTAGTGCGGCTTTTACAGCAGTTAAAGTAGCAGTTGACATAACTGTCAACTGACTGGGTACATGGATCAGCTATGGTTGAATGGATAGGCTCAGAAGTGAAATCTGCAACATACTGGGTGTTCACTTCTTTCACAGGAATTTTCACTTACTGATGGAACTAGTAGTGATGGAGCGAGGTATGAGGTTTGAGATATGGAAGGATGGGTTTGAATTACTGCAGTCACCAAATGAAACCCGAGTTAGAGGTCTTCCTTACTTTGTTTTATTTAGAAAACTACTGTATTGAAAGTTCTTGAAGTTCCTCTATACTTCTGACCTGCGAAGGTAACTTTGATCTGGGGAAAGACTGTGCTGTGAACTTAGTACCTTCTGTTTGATAGGTTCATTTAAAAATACTCAAGAATCATTGCTTGGAAGACTGAAGTGCATGCTTTTCTGTACATATCAAGCATAATAAAATCTGAACAGGTGATGTCACAGACAGGTAGTAGTTGGATAACTAAAATCATCATACTGGTTCCAGTAGGTGTTTGTTAGCTGGCAATTGGCTATTGATTGATCTTACCATAAGATTTACTTAAAAAAACCCCAAACTCACACAAAAACAAAACCACAGAAAACAAGCCCATACCTTTTTAATGTCTATTATGTACTTTTTGGGTAGTCTGCTCCTGCCCCCCCAAAATAAAACAAGAGAAAAGAGGGGAAAACCTCCTAGCAGTTCTAGGAGACAGAAGCTAAATGCCACGTAACTTGTAGGAAAGGAGCAGTGAAAGCCGTTTATCCTCATGGGAGTAGTAAAACACCATCTTTTCCAAGGCCATTTGTTGCTATTTCTGTCACTTAGTTTGCACCAATATAAATATATAAGATAAACACCTTGGGTTTGAAACATCAGAAGCTATCTTTGTGTCTTCTGCTCTGCAGTTGTGGGATGTATGTATTACAGCAGGTACAATCTCCTACGTCTCTAAATCAATTATACTATCTATCAGGTCTCTAAAATGAATTAACTTTAATTCCATTAGCTTCTCTCTAGTGTACTAGTGTAGTAGCTCTGGTGCGGAGTGGAAAAACTTCACAAATAACGTGGATTTTAAAAATTATTTGCGGTTATTTCTTCGGAGGTCTTACTCCCTGTGAACTATACCCAAGCAATGGCTGTTACTAGTTGTGCAGATTCGAAAATGTTATCTCTCGTATGGATCCATCAACCACAGCATTACCAGAATACTCATGTTGATAATTCATTCGCAGGACTGTTAAAACCAGCATTGGCTTCAGCATCTCATTTTTTAGCAAGCTCTTAGTTTCAACAGTAACAAGTATTCTCTTTCCTTTTTTGTGTGTCTTGGTTGGATACATAATAACCTAGGGCATGGACCCCGTTTACAAAATTGCTGTACTAGATTCTGATGGAACAAAATGGTTTGTTTTCTGTGCCCCTAGTTAGACCACTACCAATTAATTTGTATTTATTGAACCTCTGTGCAGACATTCAGAGACATTTTTCCTCCAAAGATCAGCTACCATGAAAGAGATACTGCAGGGAGGAAGCTGGTGAAACAACCAACTACTAGGTAATGCAGAAGTTCTTTCCGTTTTCTTTGCATTAAAATGCAAAGATCCATCTTTTTTCAACTTAAATAACCTAATGACAGAATTATAATGCAGTTAATTTCTGATGTTAACGGCAAATGAAATGGGGCTTTAGGCAAACACAAGGGAAGCAGTCAGTAACGGAAAACTCTTTATGGGGGTGGCAGGGTGAGTCAGTTAAGCTGGCTTGTAACCCATCTTGCCATGTGCTGACAGATGTTCCTTGCCCTTTCTTCCTCCCAGCCTAGGCACCATCTGTACATGTCCTTGTGCTTCTAAGCTTCCACACAAAACTTAATACTGAAACTTTTTGTTTAGCTGTTGCAAAATGTATTCATGCCTAAAACAAATACATTTTATTTCTGTGAAAAATGGTGTTGACCTACAAGCATTTTGGTTTTAGTTTATGTAAATTGGAGCTTAAAATGTTATCACAGGAAGTTCTTCTCGTCTGTAACTAGCAGGGTGATTTATGAACTGCTAAACTTAGCTTTTCATGTTGAAAGGAACGAGAAACTGTAAATCTCAACAGCTGCTGAGTTCAAGCAGTCAGATAAAATACAAATTACTATTTTAAAACGTGTTCTGTGGGCAAAATATTCCCTTATATCCCCTATGTGTTTTTTCTGAAATTCATTTCCTCAGCCCCTGACAAAACCCAATGGACACTAGTCAATTGTCAAGGAAGTATTTAGTAATTTTGTCTGCCCCATGCACTGTAATGGTGATTATGGTGTTGGCAACCCCCATTCAATAGAAATATCTGATCAACTGATCCTCCAAGGAGTCTGCTGCTGATGGCTCTGGGCAGTATTCCTGGATTTCAGCACTGAGCTCTTGCTATGCTTCTCTCCAGAGGAGTTGTTTGCAATCCTCTCTTCCTTCATCACCTTCAACAAACTGGCCAGTGTGTCAGAATTTTGGCTGTGCTTCATCTTTGTGTCTATTTGTTTTCTTGCAGTGTGCCATTTTAATGCATAGCAGTTAATAAAATAACAAAAATGTCAGCTAGAAAAATACTGTATGAGAGAGGTAGGCAGACGTCCTAGCAGAAGTTGACAAACTAACTTGAGCAGATTCTAAACCAAACATACAGAACTGCCGGCAGTGAACTGAACACACACAAGGGAACCGGGCAATGTTATTGAAAGCTGAGCTTTCTCTTTAGTAATTTCTTAGAAAGCGTATTTGAAGCGCAATCCAGTTAGATACAAACAGGTTTCATAATTCTAGAACACTGATGAGATGGGAGTGGTGGTGTAATGTCAAGGCACTCAGATTGATGGAAGCTGGGAAGATCCCTATTTTGACAGAGCTCTGCATTCTGTGGTTCCTTACCAATGATGTAAGATCTGGGTCTTGGCAGATGTCTGAGTGCTCAGCAAAGATACTTTAACCTACTTCACTTGTTTTACCATGTTTAAGTCAGTTTGCCATATCTTAGAGCATAAGAACAGAAGAAAGAAATCTTTTAAGCAATTTAAAATTAAGTATATAGCAAAAATGCCAGGTAACTTTTGACCACTGAAGTTGACATATTTGGTAGCTCTTCAAGCACAGATGTGGAAGATAACAGCAAAATTTGTTTTGCTTGTGTCAAGTGTTTGTAGATTACTCTTATCCTGTCTTACTTTGC